>BHFT01017565.1:0-11560 GCA_004320025.1 Laticauda laticaudata | reverse complement strand
GGGGGGTGGGGGGGGAGAGAACAAATGGAGGGAAAGCTGCACACCCACTTCCCATTCCAATGTGTCCACAAAGAAGAGGGCTCACCTGTCAACCACCACTCTCCCACCTGTCCCAGTTATCTCTACTTTGCCAGCAGGCATCCAAGTCATTTAGTCATTCTTCTCTCACTTAACTGCCATTGCTGTTAAGAAATTTCAATTTTGCATCTTGGTTGCAAAGCAATTAATGGCCACTCATCTGTTGGGCCTTGCTGCCATCCAACTGTGCACAGGGAACTGACAGAAGGAAGCAGAAATGAGGATGGACAGATTTTGGATACATTCTGTAAATTATGGGGTATGTTGATGCAAAAATTATTCCTCTTATGATGCACCATTTTACCCATTTGAAGGTTACAAAGTATCAAACAGACATTAACAGTTTTAGTAGCACCTTGAATTCCATTCAGATAGTGCCTCCCAAGCCTAGCCCCTTAAAGCCTGATCAGAAGGATACCAAGTCAATGGTATTGAAAACCTCTGAGAGATCCAGGGGGATAGGTAAGATGGTTGTACCGTCTCCACCCCAAGCCTTCCAGAAGTTACTGGCAAGCAGAGCCAATGTCATCTCAGTACTGGATCTGGCTTGAATCAGACTGAAAAGGATCCAGATAATCTGCTTCATTCAGAACTCTCTGCAGCTGAGCACCAATGTCATCTCCACTTTACCAAAAAAGGAAGGATGAAGACAGGATGAAAATTGTCTGAAACAGTTCACCCAATGGCATCTTAAGAAGGGATCACATCACCTCATCCTTCAGAGTGGGTGGAATCATTTCCTCCTGCAAATAGGCAGTAACCCCTTCTTAGACCCATCCAAACCCCCTCCCAGGAAGTCTCAATTCTTAAGTGGGGGTCCAGAAAACAGTTGGCCAAACTACAGCCACAGCGATTATGTCCACTTCCATGCAACCAGCTAATTCAAAGTCCTCACAGATAACAGGACTTAAACATGTCTCGGTCATTTCCAAAGAATTTGCCCAGCTGGAATCCAACTCTGAGAAAAGTTGAGCTACTTTGTCTAGTAGATGCTGAAAATATTCCTCACAGCTTCCTGTAAGTATCTCAGGAGGAATCTTGGTCTCCTATCTGCAGGTGCAATAAGGATGGAGAAATAAGTGCACTTTACCCCTCTTCTGCCACAAGGTAAGTCTGAATGAAGGCTCTTATCTTTGCTAAGTTGACTTCACTCTGTCTTCCTGGAAGACATCATGGAAAGAAGCTTACAATAAAAAGGTGGAAAGAATATAGAGTAGGATTGATTGATTGATTTAGGGTAGCTACTTTGTTACAGTTACAGGCATAGAAACAAGATATGTCAATACCAGCAATCAAATAGAAAAATGCTATTAATAGAAGCAACAAAGCTTAAGCAAATAAAATGTCAAATTAGTCATCAGTGTTACTGCAATTTGTCTCTCTCACCACCACAGTTGATGTCACAGATAAAACTATAACAATTATTGAAATAATAAACCATACCAGTAACATAAAATGTTAATGAAATCTTTATTATGTAACAGCACTTCAGTGCATTCTATCACCTATTAAAACACAGCTCCATTATGGCATTAAATGAAGTCCTAACCAATTCTCACATTGTTTTAAAATACATGTTATGAAGAGGGGCAGCAGTGGAAAAGTAATTATTACACAATACAAGGAAAATACTTGTCCTTAAATTTTGAATTTCCATATTGCACTTTTCCTATATAATTGGTAATTTGTTATCTTGCCTTTAACACTATAATACATCAGTTTTTAAAAATAAACAAAAATAGTACAAAATCTGCGGGTATTACAGTGAAACTATACAACTCTGTCATATTTCATCTGCTCCCGATCAAACGTAACAGTTGACCATCAATTTAACATACCCAAATGAAAATGTTAAAGAAATGCAGTGCTATTTAAGCCCCTGAGGGACTTTCATATGCAAATATGCTCTTATTCTTTCCCTGGAGAAAAATAAACCAATGATTTTTTAAAAGGATAATTTCTGACTAAGAGATAGTGGATATAGACAAAGCATTATAAACATCTCTAAAAATGAAAGGAGCTTAGCACAAAAACACATTAAATAAAGAAGCAGTGCTGATGTTCGTCTCATTAAGTCTATGACTCTGGAAATAAAAAGAAGAAAATGATGATTCAAGTATCTCTCCTGACTTTCCAAATCCTGACAACAGGAGGGGAAGGAACAAAAAATAACTAACAAAAAGGAAGTGCTTATAAAAACTGTTAAATGATAGAGCTTGTTTATTTTTAATTAGAAAAGCTAGAACAATGTGCATTGTGCAATCACGCCATAAGCAATATAAGATTGGGGTGATAAAAAAATGTCAGTTGCCACAATCCATTTAAATAGTAATGTGACTGGTAGGAGCAATGCACCAGCAAGCTAAGGCTAGGTATCTTCAGCACTACAACAATGCAGTCTTACTATGAATTCAAGCCTTGCTTTATAAAACTAAAATGTAACTCATGTAACTCCTATGTAGTGTTTGTCCAGAACTTATATGGCCAGTTCCCAAAGAAGCAATGAAACAACTTCAGACAGTTTCACCTGTGACGCATCAATTACTAGCACCAATGTGAATAATTTGATCCTGCCAGCTGTAATTTTTACAGATATATGTGTTTTGTAAACTAGTTGGATTTCATTTGATCTGCATACATAGCAACCTAATCTTCAGGAGCACCTGCTTTAGCCATTCAGTTGCTAGTAACATGTAAACCCTGTATAGTACAGTTCAATAAATAAAGCCTCATTCTGAGTATAGAATAATTGGGATAAAATTAACCAAGTTTTATGGAAGCAGGGAGAGCAGTTATAGGCAATCATAATTGGAAGATTTTAGAGAGATCTGATAGTATACTTTTGTCAAATCTGACTCTTGGTTTGACAGCTGGTATCATCCATCCATTGTAATATTATGAATAATACCACATTCTGTTCCTATACCTTCACCTTTGAAAAGATTTAGTGTTTACAATATATGCTGCATTTCTTATGCTACAGTAATAGTAGTAACACAGGAAAACTCACAAACTTTCTAATAAGAAATGGAATGTATCGTTTAAATCCAAACCTAATGTATTTTACTAGTAGCATCTTTAGGAACAAAAACATTTGTTTGTTTTTTGCAGATATGGCATCTGTTTGTGAGGACTGATAACAGAACAAATAAAAATATATTCCCAGCAGAAAAGTGCATGCATGTTTTATACCGAGAAGTGATAAAGCCAATTTTATGTCAATGGGGGAAGACAGCCCCAAAAGAGCGTGGTTTGACAACTATTATTTTTTAAAGGCACAAGATAAACAGTGAAAAAGTAGCTGATTGGTAAAAGCTATATGCAATATGTTCAAAAACAGCTTCATTTTATATTACATAAACGATTTCTATATTTCCAAAAATACTGACCGAGATGCTCCTAATTCTAAACAAGGTCACTAGCCACCATAGCACAAACGAAAGATATGAAATAATACTGTCAAGTGACTGGAATGGTCATCCAAAAATACATCTGTGGCAATATTAGAACTTCTTATGCGAGAAAAGGTGCTTTTGTGTAAAATTCACAGCTATGGCTGCCTATTTTGATAAATTTGCCAAATACTACAATTTTTAGACAGAAGTGCCAAAACAACTTTAGACTGCAACAGAACAATAAATGCAATTAAGTAAGCAGTCATTTTAAAAGCATGATATCTGATTTTATTGCACACACACAAACTTTATTTTGCTACTGAAAACACTGTGGGGCTACTTTTGTTTTTAGTGATTTACATATGTAGGGAAGAGGCCCCATTTCTGCTTTGTACAAGACAAGGTGCCTCCCAGAAAAAATGGTGATTAGATTTGCACAGCATACAGGTTATCCTATGTCAATGGGACCAGCATATGTCTCTTGGTATACAGATGAAGGAAAATGGTATATCTCATTCTCCAAACAGCTGAAGTAACAGTGCTGGTTGGTCCCATTCTACATCTGTGCCAGTTACACTGCATTTCAGCCTACATGTTAAAATATTGTGCTATGAAACTAAATTGTGTATAAACAAATGAAAAGGAATCTTTGTATTGGAGTATGTAAATTACATGGGAAATATAAATTGATAAAACCCAGAGAAGAAAATGATGGTCAGACACATCCATAGAAAAGTGACAGGTTTCTCTTAAATAGTTTTCAAAGGAATGACTTAAAAATACAAAGCTGACAAAATGTTTTAAAATAGCCAGTTGACATTAAGAGTTTAAAACAGTCATTGCCTTTCTTTAGATTCAAAGGGAAAAAAGAAAAGCAAAATCTGCCATGATTAAAAACATTTGGTTGTCCATTGGGTACAGACAATAGTTGTTACTTGTCTTTTTATTTCAATATTTCAACAACTTTGGGGTGAAGTATTGTCTTCAAGTTTGTAAAGTAATGGTGATAATAAAATAAGGACATTGTCACCTGTTTGTCAATTTCCCCAAAAGCAATTTGGTTCATAAATGACAGTGAGCTTATACTTTGGGATATTCTTGCAGTGAGACTTTCCCATTATGAACTTTGATCCCATTGTGCAAACAATATCAGAAATTATCAAAAGTTCAAATTAGTTCACAGCTCTCTGCACTGCAAAAATTAGAGGATTACCCTCCCTTTGGAAGGGACACTATCTTATTTTTTTCAATCATCCACATTCATATGTGTAACATTCAGAAAGGTTGATATACATGCATCTAGTTATGCAGGAATTGTAGCTTAAGATGCAGCTGTGTTGACTGCCAGAGTTCCAAACTTAACAGTGCTTTCTGCCTTGACATGAATGGATAGGTAAAACCCCTTGCAGACTGGGGTCTAAGTCTCCTAATTTATTTTTAAGAAAGAAGGAAGCACTGTCAAGCTACATTAGTAGTGTGCATTGAAAACAGAACTCTCTGGCTATGATATAAAGGTGGAATTTCAATCATCTCACCTGAACCCTCAATTTTTGGCTGGCTTGTTCCAGACAGCCACTGAGTTGTCAATGGCAAAGTGGGAACCCCGGGTTCTCACATAACTGAACAAATTCACAATGCCTTCAAGTGGAATCATCAAGTCCTTTGTTTAACTGCTCGGAGTACAGTTTGCAAAGTCTATCCATTATTCCCTGCAACATAGGTTGAACTATGCCCAAGAGAGGGCGCTGAGAAGAGTCTCCATCCCAACAGGCTTCCATCAACTGCCAACATTCCTCATCAAAAATGGGAAGACGTTCAGGGCGAACACCTAAAAGAAAATAAAGAAACTGGTAATTTAATGAAGGTTCAAAGTTAATCTTTTGATCTATATCAAGTTTCATTATAACAATAAAAAATTACAGCCATTTTATTCTGTTATTTCTGAAAATAAATTTCATCCAAAGTTTTATAACGAATAAAAGGCTTTGAGATAACACAATATTTAGGATCTGTGGAAATCTGGATGGGGAATAAAAGACTGAAGTTAAAAGCTAACAAAACTGAGTGATTGTGGATTTGGGAGCTACTGTGTTCATGAGAGCCTCCACTATTAATCCTGGACTGGACTGGGTTGCACTTCCCCAGACAACTCATGCCAGAATGTCAAAGTCCTACTCTTGTAGTCCTGCTCTGAGAGCAAGTGGCAGCCATGGTTAGTAGGGCCTTTGCACATATTCATCTTATGTACCAACTGTGTCGATTTCCAGATTGGGAGGCTTTACTTTCAGTCACTAATGTCTCAATCACCTCTCACCTGGCCTATGACAATGTGGTCTACATGGGTTTGCCATTGAAGACCTCTAGGAAGCTTCAACTAGCCAAAAACACAGCAATACAAGTTGTTAAATATACTGTAAACACATCAAGACGCTAAATGACATATACATCATATACATATATGATCTTTTGAAAGTTGCCACCATATAAAAATGAGTGCAATGGAGCCTTCTATTCCATTCTTTGTTTGTTAAAATAAGCTTCTGAAGATAACTTCAGCAAAAGTTCATGTCGGAAAAGAGATCCAATACATAAAATACTTACCCACTAATCATTTTCTGGTTTGTACTTCATTCACATTCTGAAACACTTAAAAGGATAGAATCTAGCCAGCAGACTTTTACTTTAGGAAATTCTGTGTATTCACCATCATTTCACAATTTAATATAATCTATTTGTGTTGCAGCTATGCCTACCTCTTCTTACATTGTTCCAAAGATGATCCTTGCTTGCACATCTCTCAAAAGCCTCTGGTAATTTCACATGCCCTGAACAGATGTACCAGAATAGGATGCCAAATGCATACACATCCACAGAGTTATCGTATTTCCCTGTGAAATATGAACAAGGAATATTGGTTGAAATCTACTTATATGTATTCATCCTCCATTAGATATTCTAGTAGGACAAGAGCAGCACTGACTTCACTGATCATGTGATTTCATGGATTTGTATACCAAGAATCTACATACCATATTCAAAGATATAATGCTTATAATATTCTGGCTATAAAGTAGGAAACATTTCCCTCAAAAAACATTCAGTTGAACCAGAAACCAGGAAATGTTACACTGAAATGCAAATTGGTTTATTTATAGTGCTGGAAGCAAAGTCAAGCCTAAAGAGATAATGGAGCTACAGACCATATTTATAGACTTTTTCAAATTAGAATTTATATGGGTTTGGATTTGGCAACCAGGTATTTCACTGAATATAACCAATTATGTGCTCAGTAAAGTCAGGAAAGCTATTAGGGTGTAACTATGAGGTATGGGAGAAGATGACAAAAATGGAGGTCGGCAATAGCCTAAAAGAACAGAGAGACATATTTTGTGAACATAGTTTATTTCTAAGAAGTTACTTTGCTTTCCTAGCATTCTGTATTCCTTAGCCTTCTAAATGGTGTCTGACGAAGCAGTGTAGTTTTCCTAAGAAGGTGTTTTTATAATGAGATAGTTGCCTAATTTGACGCTGGTTAACTGAGTGTGTGTTTTCCCTGGGAGAACTGCATTTGGGTTGAGAGCCCCGTGCCCCCCCATCTCCTTACATCCAGAGTATTTACAAGTAGCTACTCAGAATATAATAATGAAAATTAGATCAAAAATACTAGTCAGGGATTATATTTCATATTCTGATACACTGCTAACATTAAACTAAATTGTTTCATATTTGTACCAAGGATTACCCCAAGTTCTTTCAATTATTTCATTTGCTCGGAAGTTTTAGAGAACAAAGGAGAATCTCTCTAGTGGCCCCAAATTATGAAAATTTCTTGAAATTAATTTCTTTTTTAAAATTTTGCAAGACTGAGATCAATGTAACACAGAGTTCAACATTTTTTACTAACTCCTTATCATAGACACATGAACTTTCCCAAAATAATCAGTACGCTTTCAGTTTTCTTGGAACACAGACTATTTTACTGAGATTTTACTTCAGAATTCTTCATCACTAACAATCAGTAAGATTTTCAAGGTAAGTTCACCTGTGAAGAGTTCAGGAGCCATATGTATAGGTGTCCCAACAATACTTCCAGACATCATTGCTTCAGGTTTACAAAATCCCAGGTCAGTGATTTTAGCTCTGTTGTTTTTATCAAGCTATAAGAATATAAAATGTAACATACAATGATTGTATAACATACAATTCAATGATTAACAAAAACATCCTGCTATCAAATCTCTTTAGTAAGCAGTACCTTCTGCAAACAATCAAAAGTTTTCAAAAGTGTCTTTGCTGAACAGTTAATGAAGTTTCATACTTTGTCCAGCGGCATCACATACATGATCCTAGAAATAATTGGCTAAGATATAATTAGCTAGGATATTTTTAAAAAGTAGCCGTAATTGTTGTTCCTATTATAACTCTAGATTAGATCAGATCGGATCCTGGAGCTTCTATTTTATTAATTGCATAGATTCTTATATTTCATTAAGTTCTTAAAAAAAAATGTCAACACAAGGTGATAATACAGTTGTAATCTTAACCACTGACTAGAAAGAATTTTCTTATGAAACAAAACAAATATTATTTCAAATCCATTCAATTTTACTACTAGTACAACCAAAAAGATAAAGTGCTTTAAGTATTAGAGATCCATGAATACCATTTAAATTGACACTTGGCCGTGGAAATTTATTCAGTGACATTAGCCTAGTCATTGTATACTCAATCTACCAGAGTGCTACTGTTGAGGGAAAAAAATGAAGGAAGGAGCCCTGGAGATCTTCCCTGGGAGAAAAGGGAGAATATAAATAACAAAGTAACAAATAAAAGCAGCAGATAAATTTGATATAATTATTTTTTATTTTGCATGAAAGGGATTATGGGCTGTTACTCTTCCTGAGGAAACTGGATATAATGATAGTTTATTCATTACTTAATTATATCACATATTGGTTATTGCAACATGCTGTACATAGCTTACTCTTAATGATTATATTACAAATTATAATTGCAGCTAGCCACTGCAAAATACAGATTATCACAAATCTGAAAAAGTTACCAGTTGCTTATTGGTCACAAAATGTATTAACCTTTAAAAAAAAAAAAGGGTCTCTCTCTCTCTAACTACAATGTCTGTCTGTCTGTCTGTCTGTCTGTCTGTCTGTCTGTCTGTCTGTCTGTCTATCCATCTATCTATCTATCTATCTATCTATCTATCTATCTATCTATCTATCTATCTATCTATCTATCTATCTATCTATCTATCTATCTATCATCTATGTATCTAAAAATCTTGTATCTCCAGTTATGACCTTGTCTAGGAATTAAGATCT
Organism: Laticauda laticaudata; assembly: GCA_004320025.1. Classification (NCBI taxonomy): domain Eukaryota; kingdom Metazoa; phylum Chordata; class Lepidosauria; order Squamata; family Elapidae; genus Laticauda; species Laticauda laticaudata. The sequence goes on along the minus strand of BHFT01017565.1, from coordinate 2,751 downwards.
GTAGGAAAAGTCCACCATCATTCTCATGAAGTTCTCTTATTTGGAAAGAGTAGAGGGCATTTCTGTTATGGAATGCATTTCCTTAGAAACTATATTTAGCTCTCAGTCTCTCAGCTTTTATAAAATCTCTAAAAGCTCATCTCTTCCACCAGAGTTTAACTGTTAATCATTTTCATATCACATTCAATTAATAAATATTGTATTGTTTTAATCACTTGAAAACTAGAGGTTTTCTGTTTAGTATGTGGGTCAACAGTGTTAGGAAATTATGTCTCGTTTAATTTTCTATATATAGAAAACTTATGTTTTTTGCTTCAGCAGAACAAGATGACTTTCCTCCATTTTACAGTCACAATCATTTCTATTTGTGTGTTTGTAAAAGCAGAGGCACCTTTTTATTAAATATTAAATAAAACCCTTATGTTTAATTTCACTTGAGCAAAGAATATAAAATTACAGCCACAAAGTTATCCCTTACCAGTACATTTTTAAGTTTGATGTCTCTATGAACAAGCCCCTGGCTATGAAGAAAACGAATCCCTTCAACTACATCCAGTGCAATCTGTAATCTTGTCTCCAGTGTCAAACCAGCCTAAATGAAAATAAAACTCTCTTTTATCAATCTTTTAATGGGATTAGTAGTTCCAACTATTAAGAAGTGATTCTTGTATATGTTGAGAGGTTACCTTAGGAGAAATGGTTCCTCTCAGAAGATTATTTGAAAAGGTCATGGCATAGTTCTGCTTGTTCAATTCTATTTCATTCTGCTAGGCTGAATATGAGAATGCTAACTGGAATACACACACACACACACACACATAAACACATACAGGGAAGTCTATATTTGCAATAAAAGGAGGAAGGAAAAGATTTCAAAGGCAGCCCAATGAGAACTCAGCATTCTCAACACCATCTGAAGCAACTGAATATTGGGTGTGGCAACTGAATAAGTTAGTTAATTGGTTTTTGGGTTTTTTTTTAATCCCTGAAGCAACAGTGTGGGAAAAATTATTGCACTTAGTAGAAGATTCCAGATATAAGAAAGAATGGCATTTTTTTTCTCTGTACCATTTCCCAATATAATAATAATATCTATTTATTTAGCAAAACGGGGTGGGAAAATACAGGAACTAGCAAATAAAAATGCTGCTTTTTACTCCTCACATGAGACTGAAATAGCCTTCTTAAATGGCCATTTCCTTGTTGGCTGGAACATAAGCAGGAAACATGGAGATACTAATCTAATCATACCATCAAATTCACACTTTTGAGTGGAAAGTGGAAAGGGTTATGAAGAGCTACCACACAGCTCCACTAGTCATATAGGCATTATATGGGACTAGTCATTTTAGTCCCATTATATGGGACTAGTCATTTAGAAAATGTAGTCATTTTCTTTAAAACAGTTTTCCTGTTTTAAAACAGTTTCTCCTTACCTTTAATCCAGTATAGAGGTCTCTGTGTAACTGTTCCATTATCAGTAAAACAGCAATGCTGGAACCTCCTCCATAACTGTAATCTATCACTGATCCATGAAGGTCTACCAACCGCTCATGCTTTGGCAGTGACCTAGATGGTGTGTCAAAAGTAAGACCCAAGTATCATTCTGCCTATTCGATTTCTTAGGAAAAGATAATTACTATCAAAAGAAGCAAAGCAGTTTTCTAACCTAGAACATTTCAAGATTTTTCTTTAACCTATACTTCCAGAAATATGCACTTAGTTTAAAATATTGTTTTTAATTAGTGTTAAGATGATAAATATTCTAATTATGAAAACATGCAAACTACAACAAATCTGCTAAAAGATGTGATGCCTCTTTTTGCTAAATTCTACTGATTTGATATAAATAATCCTCGAGATGAGACCATAATGGGGCTTGTCCATTACAGTCACATGTCACAACAGATGTCAAATGAAATGAGCTTGGTTAATGACCCTCACTCCTTGCTCTTCTTGATGTGGCCATTAAATGAACTGGGTCATTAAATGGAGCATAGGGTGGGTTAGGGAGGTTTTTGTAGGCCTATTGCAGGCCCCGATCCACCTATCCCAGGCCTCCCAAAGTCTTCCCCATCCTCCTGAGACACCTTGTACTCCCCTTCCCAGCTATTGTGTCCCCACAGGCCTTTTCTCACTCCCCCTGGGACTCCACAGGCCTTAAGCCTAATTCCTACCCTTCAAGGATAAACACTCTCCTCATCACTTACCTTTTGAAGACCTCTGAGGTCTTTCAGAGACTGGAATGGATTCCTTATTGTGCAAGCGACAATATTTACAGCTACCAAAATGTAATTCGGCTACTGGAAATATGGTGGCCACCTCCTGAATCATGCAGTGGAGGAACAAAATGACCTTCGCTAATGTGTTCTGCTTTTGGAAACCTCCAGGACATTCTGATATCACTGTCACTTCCAAAGTCTGGGACTGGAACAACTAGTAACCAACAATAGTAGACTTAACAACTGCCTAAATCTTATCTTCTGCAAAAGTTTGAATTCAATTGACAGAATACAAATTATACAACCCTTTTCCAACAGTGACTAAAACATGATTGACTTTTGTCTCAACATACGTCCACACAAAAATCACCACAACAACGTAATTAATCCCCAATTATAACTTCAAAAAAGGCAACTACAATCTTATAGACAACGATCTCCCATCCCTTAACTGGCAATTTCTATTCACTGGATGCAATACTGTTGAAGACCATTACAACGTATTTTTACTTGAAGTCAAAAGAGTCAT
>BHFT01017564.1:0-13076 GCA_004320025.1 Laticauda laticaudata | reverse complement strand
TAACCATCGGATGGCAAGTGTTTCTCTCCGTTTTACATCCTCTTTCCATCCGTTGGTGCAGTGTGACATGGGCTTTAGATTACTTGGCAAGAATCCCAGTAAAAGGGTCAGCAAGTTTCCTTTCCTAACTGATATGGGAGTATGGAGACCTACAGGACTACAAGACTGAACTTTCTCAAACTTATTTGAATAATCAGAGAATAACTTCCTCATCCCTTTGCTATACTAATTTCCACAACATTGTCAAATTATTTACTAAGATTGTATTGGTATTATTGATCTCATCCTTCCTTAGTACCTATCTCTTCCCACTTATGACTTTAACCGTGTTGCTTGTATCTTTACAATTTATATTTTTATTTGTTTCCTAGTATGATTTGATTGCTTATTAGTAACCTATGACTATTACTAAATGTTGTATCTTATGATTCTTGATGAATGTATTTTATTTATTCTTTACTGAGAGCATATGCACCAAAGATGAATTCCTTGTGTGTCCAATCACACTTGGCCAATAAAGACTTCTGTTCTGTTCTATTATATTCTGACTCAATCAATTGTTTCAGAAATGGAAATTTAATAATTCATTTGAGGGGTCATAAATACAGCCAGGTCCCCTCCAACTGTATTGACTACACTGGATATTTTAACCCAATGAAGTTGAAGGACACAAAGATGGAAAAGAGATGACAGATACTGCTAAGAAATTTGGGTTATCTACTCTAATTTTTGTTTTTCTAGTGAGCAACTCTGCAGTTCATGATGTTGCAATTGGTTGAAGCTTTTGTGTGAATAACGCTACCTCTCCCTGGAGTGAAAATAAATTTTAATGGAGAGGTCTCCACATCAAAATGCCTTGAAGGACCACTCCCCCGTATGATGAAACTCACAAGCCACTCCTTGAATATACCAGTGCCTAAGGTTAGCATTTAACATTGATAATAAGTAAATGAATGATTATATGCTGTCATCTACCAACCTTTTTTTCCTTTGAAATTATACTTATGAGATGCATGCATTGTTTTGGGAAATAATAGTAAAATTTCATGTTTACACTTATTCAAAATTATTCATTGAATGCTTAGAAATTATTTCCTTTGCTTTGGAGAGCAATGAGAAGTCAATGAAGAAGTCAAAATGTTGTCGTCATCATCATCATCACCATCATCTTGTTTGAAATCACGAGACTGCTCAGTCTCACGACATTTTAGCAATCATAAATCTAATCAATACAAATTTTCAAATGCTGTATTTGGAAGTAGTTTTATGAAAGCCATGAACTGCAAGCAGAACCAGACAGTTAATCCTGGATCAAATAAAGCCTGACAGTTCCTTGGTAGTGTTGATCAGCATATAGAAGCTTGCATACTTTTGGCATATAATGCCAGCAAATGATGGATTAGAAGAAATGATTATGGTTGGCAAGGCTGAGGGATGCAGAAGGGAAAAAAACAGACTGAAAGGTGAATTTATGGAATCATTGAGATCACTGGAATAGTCATAGAAGGGTTACTACTTATTAAGGTCAAAATAGTTAAGATTTGTCCACACAGCCACCAAGAGTTGATTCAGTCTGGTGGTACCTAGGTACTGGTCAATGACGGATCAGAGACTGTGATTGTGTGCACCTTTGATCTGTGTTGGAGGGGTCCTTAAAGGACCAGTTCCATCCGACCCACATCATGGGGATGGAGGGAAGAGGAGGAGACTGCCACTGGGTCGAGGGGAGCTGCATCTTCCCTCCCTGGCTTGGAAAACTCCCCTAGAAGACAGAGAGAAGTGGCAGTCTTTTAATGGCTGCCCTGAAGACAGGAAGTTGCCAGGACACAAGTTTTGTGCTGAAGAGTTAAAGTGGTGAGCAGTGTGTAACTGGATAAAAGACTTTGAATAATCTTTTGGATAACCCCAAAAAGCGGAAAGAAAGAGCCCTCGTTTGGGAGAATTGTAGCAGCGAATGAGAAATAAGAGGAAAATATAAGGTAATGAAAAAACTGGAAATAAAAGAATTATATGTGATTAGATACTAAATTTTGAATAACATACAGAATTGGACATTAATCAGGCATTGGATGAAATGCTGGACTTATTTGGAATTGGTTAAATCTAATATTAATATTATGGAAAAGTGAATTAAAAATAAAAGAATTCTAAGAAGAAAGTGATATAGAGCACCACCTGAGGGTTAAAGATTTCCTTCTTTTGTGTTTCTATGGAAAATTACTGGTTGTATGTAACAAGATCCCTGGAAGCTTTGTTAAAAAAAAGAAGAGGGGATTACAGTTAAAATGGAGACTTTTGACAAGGACTAAAACAGAAAAATTTGACTTTTAATAAAATAAAGAATAACTTAACAGACCAAAGAAATGGAAGAAATAATCAAAGAATTTAAGTTGGAACTCCAAAATGTGAGAGAGATGTTTAAAGAAAGAATGAGATTGGTGGAGTTAATGCTGAGTAAAGTAATGGCGTTACAGCTTGCAGAAGACCAAAGGAAGCCCAGAGAGGATGAATTAAAAGAAGGAAATAACAGCCTCAACGAGCATGAAGAACAAGGATCATTGTCAAAGGACATAAAAGGACTTAAAATGGAGACTTCAATATTAGAGACAATAAATAAAAGAAAGACACTCAAGGTTAAGAAGAAGAAGAGAATACATAAGAAGAAACCCCAAAAAAGAGAACTGAAAAGGGGAGGAAATATTGGCCGAGGGAAATATTGGCAGAGGGAAATAAAAATAAAATTAGAAGAAAAAAAGAGGAAAGACTGGGGAAACTTAGAAAAGGGAAACCCAGCCAAAATTAAAAGGAATGATAAAGTTTCAAGATTTAGAGATAAGATTTAGGGATTGTATAAGGGGGATACCACATGGGAAAGTATATTGGCATTCAGTTTAAAACTTCTTGTAAATTATTTTAGGATTAACTGTATATGAATTATGCTGTTATGAACTCTTACATTAGAGGTTTAAAACTGGGGAATGAAAATGTGTTAAAACAAATAGATACATCTTGGATAAATTTTAGCAATTTGGGGGGGATATCTTAAAATATATATGTTTTAAAATATTGGGTTGATTATTTAATGTGAATATGTTTAAAACTGGGAAATTAATTATTAAATTAGATAGATTGAGGGGATATGTGGATCCTAAATATATTGGCTTTTATTTTTATTTTTTAAGGATTGCATATTATATAATTGCCTTATGGAAAATTAAGGATACTAATGATGTATAATGTTAAATAAAACAGGTGGTAAGCTGAAAATTGAAATAATAGGAGATAAAGAATTGGAAATCTATTGATATTGAACTAATGAATTGAAATATGAAATGAAAATTTATTTAAATATGGGTGAAATGGATGATGATATGAGATGACATCATATAAGATTGGTGGAAATGAAAGTATGATTATGTACAAGTGATATAATCTGAAACTATGTTGCCTATGCAAAGAGATGTGTAAAAATAAACAAATAAAAAAACTTTTTGGAAAAAAAAATCTGGTGGTACCTAAAACATTAGGTAATGTCAGTCAACAGATTATTCCCTGACTCTGAATGGAAGTTTTCAGGCTCTAAATCCATCACCAATTTAATATTGTCCCCAAAGCCATCAAATTCCATGGATTTCCTATTATGAAGTTGGATATGAGATTCTAATTTTAAAAAGAAATTTATAATATTGAAATTTTCCTCCATTTGCTCTTTCTGAGATTTTTTCAAACTTTCCAAAACTGAGATTTTTAAATGTGAATCAACAAGAAGATTTAAATTAAATATGAATTAATAGTCTTCTATTAGTGTTTGATAATCATTCTTTGACTTCTTTATTAGTACATCTTCTAACTCATGGCACACAAATTAGACATGTTTGATCCTTTCAACCTGGACTTTAGCAAGCCCCCTTTTAAAAAAATTCTAGGTTTTTTTAAAATATAAATATGGCTACTGTGTTTAGTCAGTTCTACAAAAAACATCCCTTGGGAAGATCCTAAATGTTACTGTGTTGTTGTTTGTTGTGTTGTTGTTTGATCATGCATTTAGCTATTCTGTATGAAGTCACTCATTTTCTCTACTGAAGTCCAATCTAATTTTATTTGCTAATAGCAATTCTGAGGATTTTTATTAGAATACCAACTTTATGTCTCTTCTTTATTCATATGTTTGCATATAGTCCCAATATGCACAGTTGGGTGTATCCAGAGTATAATCTTCTATGAATGACTAAATCAGTAAGAAGGACATTATTTAAGCTATGAATGCTAATCAAGGATTGTAGAAAATCATCCAACATTAGCTTACTACTTCACTGGAGTTTGTATCTATAGCTTCTGAACATCATTGAGATTACTATGGCTTCAAATCTCGAGGGAAAAAAACTAAAATGGACATAAGCTTAATTCATGCCATTTGTACAGGATAACAAACACATCCACCAAGCTAAAATATTTTAATTTTGTTTGATTATATTATTTATTTGGGACTATATAGCAATGGTTTACTTGCATCTAAAGTATTAGCTTATTTAAATGAAACGTCAGTAGAATTCAAATGACTGAGAAGGAGCTGTATTGTAATCTGTAATCATGAAGCAAATGTAGGAGATGTCCATGCTGAGCCTGAGGGAAGGGTCAAACGCATCATCAATCTCAAGTCCTTTTGCATCCACAAGATATCTAAGTCCAACCCTCCTTGAATGCCATTGATTCTTCAATTTGTCTTGACCTTTAGCAGTTTAGATTCTTGTTTAGAGGATGCATAGAATAAATTTGTACTCATTTTGGATCTAACCCTGACTCCCAGTTTCTTGTTGTTGATAGAAGACACTGCCATTAGTTATGGCTTTAGTAAATTATATCAATTAATAATACTGTAATAAAACACAGTCATGGGTAGCTAACCTCATTGAAACTGATGACACGATGCAACTTTATAACAGAGTAGGACTGTGTGCATGATGAGTATTTCATGCAAACATACTACCAGAATGTGGTCATTGAGAAAGTAAGATATCTCTCAACTTATCATAACTTCCAGGAAAATGGAAAGGAGAAGTAGCTGAATTTTGTCATACATTTATGTTAAAATACTGGGATCCAAAAACAATGAGCTGGCTGCTTCTATCATTTCCAATTTGAAAATTGTTTAAAACAAGCATTTACTCAAGAAAGTGATATAATAATAGTATATTAGAATGTGGAATAAGGGCTATGATGTACTTGAGTAAAATGGATCTTTGGGATAGTTTCATAAATTAAATATTTATTTTAAATATGGTAAAATAATACCTATAATTTCAATACTAGGACAAAAAAAATCGGACCTAAAACAATTATCATGGAGAAAATAGCATTGTAAGGGTCTAGAACAGTCTTAGGAATTAGAATAAATATGTCCTGAAATATGTCTGTAGTTCTATTTGTTGGTGAACTGGAGATTATAAATTACCATTAATTAGAGTATGATCCTGTATAACACAGCTTCTAAACACATACTACTGGGTCAGTAAATGACTAAAAACATAAATGTACATTTAACTATGATATTGGATTTGCAATTTCTGTTTTTAACCACAGCGTTCATAGGATTTTCCATGTTTGGAATAGTGTTTATCTTTGCTTGGCCTCCACCCAGAATTTCAATTTCTCAAGCTTGCAATTTCTCGCTAGTTTCCAAACAGTAACTCCCCTAAAAGCATCTGTACACAAGTTCACTTTGTGATCTATGATGGGAATCCTTTTCCCAAAGATAATGATCAAGTTTTTAAATGATGCAATTTAAGCCTAAAAATCTATGAGGATGTGCTCCCTGGGGACACCTTTGAGTGTACAGCTTTACACATACAGGCATCTGTGTATTCATCAACTCTGCATCATTGGGGATAGAGCATATATGTAATTGCACAATGCACAAAGGCTAGTGCAGAACAGGCAACTGTGTTATGTTTGTTGATGCTTGTCTTTAAATTACATCACTTCAGAGATACTTTTAGAGGGAATGTTCTCACTGTGGTTAGCATGATGCATCCCCCCCCACTTCATACAATGCTTCAATACAGCTCTTCTCTATGAGAATGTAAACTATATTATTGTGTGATTGCAGATCATCAAGGGACTCTGGCCATGTTTCAAGGACACTTGGGTTTTTTACAGAGAAAAAATTAGGATTGTATGCAGACTTATGTAGATCAAAATCCAAGCCATTTGGCATCCCATTTCTCTCAAAGATAATCCAAATGATCTTTGACAGCAGGATGTATGTACTGTTTTGCTGAGATGGAGGTGGGGGGAGGGAGGGAGGGGGAGAGAGAGAAAGAGAGAGAAGGAGAGAGATGAAGATACTTCAACTCAGTCCTGAGTATTAATGACTATCTAGACAAGTCCCTGCATTTTAGCTAGATTTTGGAAGTGGTTTGTCATTGCCACCTTCTTTAGGAGGCGACATATCTAAGGTGGGAGTAGAACTCATTGTTTCCTAATTTCTAGCTCAGTGTCTTAACCATGACCCCAAACTGATTCTCTCTAGGATTCAGTGGCATATAACCTTTGGGAATAGTATACCAAACATTTATAACTAAGTCATAAAACCGTTCATGATGCTATGTTCACTGAAAACTGTTGCTTCCCAACCTGGATAGCTACCATATGTTGAATAACAGAATTCTTAGTGATCAAAATGCTAGCTCGGGAATTATGAGGATGAACTTCATTCAAGTTTACAGAACATAGAATAATGGAGTTGGAAGGGACCTTGGAGGTCTTTTAGTCCAAACCTGTGCTCAGGCAAGAGACCCTATAAAATTTCAGTCAAATGATGATCCAGTCTTTTTTTGAAAGCCACGAATCATGGAGCACCCACAACTTCTGAAGGCAAGTTATTCCATTGGCTGATTGCTCTAACCATGATGACTTTTCTCTTTAATTCTAGCTTGCTTCCCTCCTTGGTTAATTTCCATCCATTATTTCTTATCTTGCCTTTTGATGCTTTGGAAAATAGTTTGACACACACACCCCATCCTTGTAAGAGTCCCTCAAATACTTGCTCTCATGTCTCCCCTAATCCTTCTTTTCACCAGACTAGACATACTCAATTCTTGTAACCATTCCTCATGTTTTAGCCAGAGGTGGTATTCAGCAGGTTCTGGAGAACCGGTAGCGGAAATTTTGAGTAGTTTGGAGAATCGGCAAATACCACCTCTGACTGGAGATNACCGGTAGCGGAAATTTTGAGTAGTTTGGAGAATCGGCAAATACCACCTCTGACTGGAGATTTACAGTATCCTTCCCCTGCCACGCCCACCAAGCCAAACCCACAGAACTAGTAGGAAAAAAATTTGAATCCCACCACTGGTTTTAGCCTCCAGACCCTTAGTCATTTTTGTTGCTCTTCTCTGCACTCTTTTCAGTATGTCAACATCTTTTTTTATCTTGTGGTGACCAAAACTGGATACAGTATTCCAAATGTGGTCTTACTTTGTGAAGTGGTAATAAAATTCCACATGGTCTCTATTTTGTCCCTCTATTAGTGCAGCCTAGGATAGCACTGGCTTTTTTGGCTGCTGCTAGACATCTGACTCATAATTAAGTGGTTGTCCACAAGAACTCCAAGATCCCTCTCACAGTTACTGGCATAAAGCCAAGTTTCCCTTAGTCTGTACCTATACAATTGGTGCTTCTTGCATAAGTGTAAAAGCTTATTTTTGAATTTCAATTTGTTAGATAGGTCCTGGTGTTCAAATCTGCCAGGACCTTTTTGGATCTTGAGCTTGTCTTTTGGGGTGTTGGCGATTCCTATTGGGATTATTCCTAACTATACTGAATAGTTCAGTGGAGTTATGTCAATATGCAGCAAAACATCCTGTGGAACCTCGTAGATTAACACATTTATTGTCACATGAACTTCCTCATTATTTAGAATACCACAAGATTTTATTATGAATTTGTTGTCCTTTCTTAACCTTATCTGGAAATATTCTTAACGAAGTTAATGCATCATTACTAGAACTAATCATTTTGTTGAGCAATTCAAAACAACAGATTAGATTATTAATTTGATTCTAATGTGCTTTCTATCTTTCTATCTCATTTCTGTGGACCCATATAAACCTCCTAGTTTACCTTAAGGAATTGAGATTTTAAAACAGTGAAAATAATTATATAGGTCAGCCTGAACCATCACCCTAAAGATGTTTTGTGTGTATGTGTGCTCATCTTGATTTGGAATCTAATTAGCAACTGAACTATTTAGTACTGAGGGGAGGATACTACACAAAGGGTATCATAGGATTAAAAAATAACACACAAATAATATACATCTCCCCATCCACCAAAAATCACTTTCAATGTTGTTAAGAACTTCTGCAAAACTGTTGAGGTCCAGAATGTCAATAAATGTCACCTCTATCTTTAAAGAAGAGGAGGAAGAGGGGAAGAAGGGGGAGGAGAAGGAGGAGGAGGAGGAGAAGGAAAGGAGTGGGATCAGCCAGGGGTGAGATTCTACCAGTTCGTGCTTATTTGCTAGAACCGGTTGTTAACATTCTAAGCAGGTTGGAGAACTGGTTGTGAGAATAAATTACTGGCCTAATCCTGTAAGCAAGGCAGGAAGGAAACATTCTGGTGTTGCTTACAGAAACTGCCCTTATTACATTCTTGGCAGGACTTGACTTCCTGTCTCAGGAATGTCTCTGGAATTTTTTTTCCTCCTTTGCTGGTACTTTGCTTATGTGGGGTGTACCATTCAAAGTTACAATGCACTGAAAAAGTGACTTATGACCTTCATACACTTATAACTGTTGCAGCATCCCATAGTCATGAAGAGGCCAGGCGAGGGAGATTGTGTGCCCTTGATGTGAGTGATATTTGAGTTTGGCCACACCCACGCCAGTCACAATGACCACCAAGCCCACACCCACCACCTTAACCACGCCCACAGAACCGGTTTTTTAATAATTGATCCTACCCCTGCAATCAGCTTGATGTCTATGCGTTGAACAGTTAAGCCAAGTAGAAAGTTTATGAGCACTTGGATGGAACATAATCATATATATAAAAGCAAAAAAGCACTCACCATGTCATCACAAAATCTCCAGAACCGTAAGGCTAAAAAACTTGAAATTTGGTATGTATGTTCCTCTTGGCTTCTAGGTGCTCGCTAACAAAGGATTTTTTGAACTGACACTCAACAGCATTAGTTTTCCTATATTATTACTTAACAGTACTCCGTGATTGCTAAGGAGTCTAACTCCTCTCCACACCTGGTAAGGAAATTCTCTTTCCAACTTGCAGTTCAGCTACCTCACACCCAGTTTCCCTTCGAGGTCTCTTTTCTTTTTTGCTCAGACAGCCAAAATGCTGTTTCAATTTTCCAAAGCAGTCTGAACTCTACTCAAGACATTGACAGGACGCTGGCCAGATAAATACAATGAAATACCAATCGATGCTGGTAGGCAGAGGCACAATTTTTCCCTTTATTTTCCTTCCGCAAAAATGCCTGATCACAGTTTTATAGTGAAGCACGGGTACCCTGCTAGTGCTGTATATAAATCTGTGTGGCTTCCAAATGGAAGCAAAACAGAGAGAGCTGTATTTCTTCTCTTCATTCAGTATTCATCCAGATTTGGACACCCACAACGTAGCCACTGAATAAATATGAAAGAGATAAAATCTGATAATTCACTTTTCTGATTTTTCTCCCAGAGTACTATACAGAGTTCATACCGCCCTAATCATCCAAAAATATGGAGAAGAAAAACAACTGTGGTTGTCTGTTGAAACCTTATCTGCATTTGTTTATATTATAAGATAAAACTGACTTTACAGGCCTGAATTCTTCACTGCATAGGCTACAGAAGTGTAATAATTTCAACTATACTTTTGGTTACAAAAGTTCAACCTTCAGGTTAGTCAGTCCCAGACCTTCACCTTCTGACAATTCATTCATTAATTTGGAAATGGTTCCAATCTTCCTGACAGGCAAAATGGCATTGCAGAACAGACAATGACTTCAAGAACTGGACAGAAGGACAATACATCTGCTGGTCCAATTGTAGCTGAGCAGATTGTAACCATCCCAAGTATCATTTTAAAACTCCCTATTCAATGCACAATTAGCTTGTCAGATGTGAGGTCTTCAATTCTCTCGGAGGACATGCTGTGTTTATTATGTCTTTGTGCCTTATTGTCTTCTTGAACAAGCCCTAGTCCTTCTAATATTTATTTCCAAGCTGTAAGTAGGGCAGTCAGACAAGAATGAAAAGATTAAAGTGTTCACTCATATATCTGGGAAATAGCATTGTTGTGGTTTAATTATCTAACGGAAGCTGGTCTGAGGTTTTTATGTTCACTTTTTAAATAATAATTATACCACTGAGTTAAAAATATGGGATGGAAACACCCTAAGATTCTCATTAAGACAGACAGGCAGACAGACAGGCGGGCAGGCAGGCAGAGACAGAGAGAGACAGAGACACACAGAGAGAAACAGAGAGAAAAACAGAGAGAGAACAAGAGAGACAGACAAACAGACAGACACATTTTTTGGGCCAAAAAGCAAAAAGTATATACTTTCAATGCAATGAATTGTCCTGAAAATGTATTATATAGTAACAATTCATACCAGCTGTTTTTAAATATTTTCTCTGTAAATATAATCTACTTGTTCTATCAGGATTTCATTAGAAAAGTTTTGGGTTGATGGTGTTTTGTTTTGTTTTTAATCAAATTCTATGTTCTAAGATACAGACTCTCAGATCAAAACCAAACTGCATTAATTTAAGAGTAGGCCTTTTATACAGATTCATAGATCAACATCACCCTCTCCTGGTAGAATGTTGCAAAAGGTTTTACATTTAAGATTACTTAGACAGGTGAAGAATGTTTAAGGAGTTTAATCAGAAATAAGAATTAAGTTCCATCCCATAGCATCCCATATGTCTTATTTATAAATATACAGTACATACTGAAAACTGAGCTGAAGGATGAAATTTTACTGAAATTTTTCATCAAACAGTAAAAGTAGCACTGGATTCAAATTTTTAGCTTGTGTTATCTACAGCAGTTTCAAACTGTAATTGGTGCCAAAGATGATAAAGATGATTTCCAGGAATTAGTAGGCTTATACAATAAGCTTGTACATTCATCCTAAAAACATTTTTGGGTAAATGGTAGGTGAGTGGAGAAGATAAAAGACAATTGAGAAAAGAGTAAAAATTATTTTTCTTAAAAGGCTTGTTGTGGAATATATGCATACACTTCTATAGGTGAACAAAAATGACAACCCAGTTTAAACATCTGGCTGATTGTGTAACCAACATAATGATAATAATAATAATAATAATAATAATAGATTCCTGCTTTATTAATTTTAAAATAAGTTGAATCTTTCTTTTCAATGAAGGTGATGCATAAATGAATGCTATTATAGTAATATACATGTTTTATAACAGATTTAAACAAATTCTAGTTTTCTAAAAAGTTTCAGTTGCAATATTGCTGTGCTTACCTTTGGGTGCATGTGGAATTATAATGTGTACATCAAGTTTCCGATATTGACCAATTATAGTATCTTGGCCTAGTTTGCTGTATTTATGAATACATACTCATTGCAGAATACCTTATGCCACCAGACTTGAAATTCTAGACCTAGAAAACCGAGCACTACGCCGCCTTTGGTCTGTTCTAAGTATAGTATATANCTTCTTCCCCAAACCCCAAAAACTTTAACCTTAGACTTTCTAGTATTGACCTCACCCCTTTCCTAAGAGGTCTGTAGGGGGCATGCATAAGTGCACCAATGTGCCTACCATCCCTGTCCTATTGTTTCTTTTATTTTTCTTATATGTATCTATTTCATGTATCCATAACTATGTTTATACTTATACCTGTTATCTTATAATCGCTTGGCAAAATAAATAAATAAATAAAAGAAAATAAGCTTACTGGTAGCATAAGGAATACATTTGTATGTTCCTTAGCAGAGAGCAAAATCATTCACACCATTTCTCATGGTAGTGCAAAATACAGAGAAGAGCAACGAAGGAGTCTTGAGGAAAAACCATATAATAAGCAATTGAAGGAAGTAGGTATATCTAGTCTATAGGATTGCACTGTTCCAGTATCTTATGTTCTATTTTGCCATGCTGTTGTTTGTCGTCAGTCTGTACAATTTTCTTGCAACAACTGACTAAATAATAATAATGATAATGATAATGATAATGATAACAATAACAATAACAACAACAACAATAACAATAATAATAACAGTAGTAGTAGTAATGATAACAACAACAATAATAATAATAGTATTACTACTAATACTAATATTGATTTGCAAAATCTTCCCCCAATCTTCCCATTTAGAAAATAAAAAATAGTGTCCAGTTAATTAATTAAATATAATATTATTAATATTAATATTAATTCATACTATTATTAGTTGAAACATTGTCATTCTGATGCTGCCAAAAAGAAAATACAGTCAACCTATTTTTCAAAGCACCAGAAGGCAAGACATGGAACAATGGGTGGGAATTAATCAAGGAGAGAAACAACCTGGAATTGAGGAGAAACTTCCTAACAATTAATCAGTTGGACAGCTTGCTTTCAGAAATTGTAAGTGTTCCATCCCTGGAGACTTTTAAGAAGAGATTGGAGAGCCACTTGTCCAGAATGATATCGGTTCTCCTGCTTGAGCATGGGATTGGACTAGAAGACCTCCAAGGTCCTTTCCAACTGTTATTCTGATAGCAGCAAAGAAAGTGTTTGGAGAAATAAAAATTCCCCCATTCATATCTTGAGATATCTCAAATTACTTGCATAAGCTGTAAACTTGCTTTTAAAATGTCACTTATTAAATGTCCTAAGGCATCTGAATAGAGGTGAGCAATAATGAATTATTGATTGGTTATATAACACAGCAATAAAAATGAATTGCATGAAAAATATAGCTGAGTTATCAAAATACAAAGTTGCTGATCTGGAGGAATTTTATCTTCCTTTTCTTCTCCATCCAACGAAGTTCCCTGTACATCATGCTCGGCCACATACATTGGACAGACCAATAGAAGAATAAGTAC
>BHFT01017562.1:0-13640 GCA_004320025.1 Laticauda laticaudata | reverse complement strand
AAGCTTTTTTGTCCATTTTACATCCTCTTTGCATCCGTTGGTGCAGTGTGACAGGGGCTCAAGATTTTTTATGATAACAGAAGAAGAAACCAATATTGTTATAGAAAAATCTAAAAGTCCTCCCTCCCCAAAAAAGACATACTGGTGGCAGAAAAAAGGGACAGTTTAGCAAATAAGAGTATATACAGTTTGTAGAGATTTTGCCCAGAAAACTAAAATGTAAAATGTACTGGGTTAGCAAAGGTTGTTATAACTAATAGTAAGAGTTTGTTCTAATATGTTCAAAATAAAAAGAAAAGAAAGAACAATGTTTATCAGTATTCCATCTGCTCAGTAAAGTTGACAAACAGGTAACAAGTTCACCCGAAAATGTCAGTAACAGTTAAGTCATATTTTGGCTCATTCTTTTGTGAAGAAAAGGATTAAATTCCATTGTATAACCATGAAGAACAGTTTGTAGAAACAAGATTTCAGTCTAAGCTTGTTACAAAGCTTACAAGCAATATCTTTTAATTGAACAAAATTTTAAAAATGATGCAAGCTGAAACACATCTGAACTTCGGAAATGGTGACCATGCATACTTCAGGGAATAATGGTATTCAGCCAATTCTCACTGGTTCATGTGAACTGGTTGTTAAATTGCACGCACACCCTGACTATCAAAGTGGATCCTGGGTGCTGCGCTGCATTGCAATAGAGAAACAGGCAATGGAGAGGCCAGCATGAGGGAAGGAGAAGGCCACTTTCCCTCTTTCTTATCCCTGCTCCTCCTCCTTGCCTTGTGCTGGCTGCTCCATTTCCAATTTCTCCATTACAGTGCAGCTCCCAGGATCCACTTTGATAGAGGGGAGGGGAGTTAACAACCAGTTCACCCAGGGTCAGATTGACCATCACCTATCCCGCATGTGTGAAGGAGTGGGAGGATGTGGATGAGCCATGCCTCCCATGGCATCCAACCTGACCCTGGGAGAACTGGTTGTTAAATTGTTTGAATCCTACCACTGGAGGAAGGATAAGAAGGATGATTGTACTCTTCCATATACTTAGTTGATGAGTAATGATGGTAGATCCAACCACCAGAAGAGAGAAGGAAGAAAACTGCATCAATAGCTGTTCACCAGAGCTTTTGAATGGATCAGCCCAGCACACTTGTCTTCCTGAACTCATAGTCCTCCTGAAGCTGGTAAATTCTGTCCAGTTCAAACAGTTGGCACTGGTGTAATTTATCCAGATGATCAAAAACCTCTGTGCTTCTTCCAGACTTTGAAATCCAACTTAGCAGAGGCTGCTCCTCCAAGGTGACAACTCACATAGCATTTGAACTCTGACTCATGTAATTATTAGGGTTATAAAAATGAAAATGGGTTCTTGTGTTGTTTCCAAGTCCTCCTTTTAATCCCAATGATTTTTATGTCTCTAAATGAGGGGAAAACCCTGCTGCAGCAATTCTTTGCAAATATAACTTCAGGCTAATCTTTAGAGCAGTGCTGGCATAAAATTGGCATGGGATAATGATGAATCAGACACTTTGTTATTGGCTCACTATCCTAAATTGTTACACAGTGCTGTGATGGACTGTTAAACATCTGATTACTTTCCTCTAGTTTAGACAGCAGTGCTAAACAGTGTTTTATTGCCTTTTGCCAAGATTGAAAGTCATATCATTTATTTGAAAAAAAGTCATTAACTGACCATTGTTTGAATGAGCACCCAAAATTTATAAATTAAGAACTTTGGATGGAAGCCACCTTGAGTTAACATTTTCCCGTTCAGAACTTATTATGTGCTCAGTTCTTTGTTGTATTTCTTTCATAATGTCTAAACAAAATATTATTTACAGTGCTTAGAGCTCAGAGGGATTTCCCCCACCTACCCTCACCGCTTCTTAGCTGCAGATAAGAATAGTGTAGGGAACATTTTGTCGCTTTCCCTTTGTATTATGTGCAGATTTATTCTCAACTTCTTTCAACCAAATCTAGGAAGAAATGATGAATTATGTTACAAGCCTAATTCAATGCTTGCTGTATATGCAATTTAAAGGTGCAGTAGAATTCATTTGGATGTCATAGAATTCTTGGGTTGATCTGCAGGTCCCGATTATCCCAAGAGGAAGACAGGTAACTGATTGTTCTGGGAGAGAAGAAACAAATGATACCATACTAAGCCTGCTCTTTGCATGCTTCAAAAGCAACATGGACCTGAGGTGTTTTGCTCCACATCAAAAGTGGTGTTTTTATGCCCTGCTGCTGCAAGGAGGGCAATCTGGTCCACCTGGTATGTTTCATTCTGCCTAAAATAATTGTTTCTGTTCTGTTTAGATTTCTACAACCATGTTGTTCTGAGCTGTTGGGTTGCCTGCCACAACATCCTGGCCTGGATGTTTTAGATTTTGTTACAGTAGAGAAATGGTGAGAGAACTAGTTTGGTGTAGTGCTTAAGGCACCAAGCTAGAAATTGGGAGTTCTAGTCCTGCCTTAGGCCCAAATCCAGTTGGGGGACCTTAGCCAAGGTACTCTATCTCAGCCTTAGGAAGAATGTAATGGCAAACAAGTTCCAAAACATTTTGCCAAGAAAATTGCAGAGACAAGTTGAGGAAATTACCAGGTGTCAGCACTAATTTGGAGGCATAAAATATAATAAAATGGTGAAATATTAATTGTATTCTATTAAATGTTTTCTAAACAGCAGAAGAACCCTAAAATGCTAGCCATTTTTGTCTTTATTTATTTTTAATTAGGTGAAATTGACAAGTGTTCTGGTTAGGGTTAGGGTTAAGGTTAGGGTTAGGGTTAATTTCCCCATTGTAGTCCAAGTTACAAGGCTTTCACACAAAAGGGAAATGTTATGTATGGAACTTGGTAGACTCTAAGTCTACCAAGCTGATTGGCTGAAAAGTCCATTCTTGGATTGGTTACTAAAGCACCATTCCAATTGGCCCGCCTGACATTGGAAACACTTAAAGTACTGTCATTGGCCACAAGCCTCGAGCAAGCCGCTATAAGAAGGGCTGCCGTGGCTTGGGCAAATGTTTCGTTACAAGTCATTTAATTGTTTGAATAAAGAGCTGTTTGTGGGAACCTGGTCTCGCACACCTTATTTCCAGATGGAACACTGGCGACGAGGATGGTATCGTTCTAGAAGAGCGAGACTGAAGCACGCAACCAGAACCGAGTGACAGAGATGGCCGGTAACGATGTGCCACCCGCACCATTCAACCCAGCTGAGGAAGATTGGGAGTCATACATTGATTGCTTTCTGATGTTCTTAGAAAGCAACGAGCTACAGTAGATAACTGACCAGAGGAAGAGGGCTGTATTCCTCACGTACTGTGGGCCAGCTGTTTTTAAAATGGCAAAGGTGCTAGCTAAACTAAGAGATGTTAAGCAGATGGCATGGCCTGAACTGAACAGAATGCTTCAGGCCCATTATGTGCCTGTAGTCTCCAACCTGATCAAAAGACATGAGTTTTACAAACGAGACCAACGGGAAGACGAGAGCATTGGAGACTTCGTAGCAGCCCTAAAATACATTGGAGGAGCTTGCGAGTTCCAGAACATGGACGAGGCCATGAGAGACTGCGTGGTCTTCAAATTGAAGGATGCTACACTCCAAAGCAAGCTGCTAAACAGACCGAATATCACAGTGGCTGAGGCCATTGCAGAAGCCGCTGCCGCTGAAGCAGCTAAGAAATCCACAGCCACTATGCACCAGATGAACTCAATTCCAGATCTGCTGAATCAACCCAGAGAAAAGAGGGTGGAAGAAAGCAAGAACACTGCCCACAGTGACTGCCCACCATGAAGAACTCAACTCCCTGAGCGACACTAATGATGACAATGAAGATATACATAGGCTTCAGTCGGAAAAGAAAATGGCGGGGAAAAGAAGAAGCAGGCGAGAATTCCAGAGTGCTGGATGCGGAGGAAATCACCCTGCTCAGAATGCAGGTTCCTAGATGCCATTTGCAGAGCTTGTGAAAAACCAGGCACATCGCAAAGGTCTGCCGAAACAAAAAGAGCTATAGTCCAAAAAAGACGTGGTGGCACCCCCCCTCTCGAAATGAAGAGAGACAAGCTGGAAACAGATGGAGCCGAGAGAGCAGGAACCAGCGAACGAGCGACAGAGAGAAATACACCAAACCATAAGCATTGGAAATGTCAGGGCAGCAAACGCAAAAAAGGTCCAGATAAAAGTAAAAATTGAAGGAAAGCCCTGTGAGATGGAGTAGACTCTGGATCATACTTGTTCATGGTATCGTTGGAACACTATCTGAAGCCTGATACCAGACATCAAGCAAAGAGAACTGGAACAACAAAATTGAACGCGAATTCAGGAAACGAATCCCCGGTAGTGGGCCTTGGACATTTCTTAGTTGAATTTTAAAAAAATGCTGAAATACTGCCTCTGACAATCTTTGACTTGTGATCGCCTAGCCTGCTGGGAATTGATGGTTCACGTCCCTGGGAATCAGAGTGACCGGGATCACAGCATTGTTGCAGCCAACTGGAAAGAGAACCTGCTGGAAGAGTTCTGGATGTATTTGACGGGACCCTAGGTAAGTACAAGGGGACCACCAATCTCATTTAGCCTAGACCCAAAGGTAGCTCCCATCAGGCTCAAAGCCAGACGCGTTCCCTTTGCCCTAAAGCCAAAAATAAGATGAACAGCTTAACTAACTTATCGCACAAGGGTTTAGAACCAATCGACCATGCCAGGTGGGAAACACCCATCATGACTCCTGTCAAATCAGATTGGGTCAGTGCGCATCTGTGGAGACTATAAGGCAACCCAAAATCATGCGCTCCAACAAAGCACATACCCAGTACCAGTAGTGCAACATTTATTGCACTCACTAGGGGAGGAAAATTTTTTGCGAAAACTTGATCTCGCACAAGCATATCAACAGCTATCGTTGACCCAAAAACGCAGGAGGCACAGACTATAGTCACGCACAGAGGGCATTCAAGTGCAACCGACTTCAATTTGCTTTAGCGTTGTCCCGGGTGTTTTCCAAAGCCTCATGGAGCGCCTTCTAAATGGAATCAAAGGAGCATCCCCTATTTTGATTATGTATTGTATCAGCAAAAAATGCAAACCAAATTGGAACATAGACTAAAAGAGGTTTTGTGAAGATTCAGAGCAGCAGGGCTTAAAGTCAAAAGAGAAAAATGTAAACTAGCACCGATCAGATCGAATTTTTTTGGCTACCTGATAGATGAGCAAGGGATACACCCCACTGAAAAGAAAATAAAGGCGATAAAAGACGCACACCAGACCTAAAGCTAAAACTGACTTTACAAGCTTTCTTAGGTCTCATTAATTTCTACAATGTCTTCCTGCCCCAAAAAGCGACTGTAGCAGAACCTTTACATTGATTGTTAGATAAAAAAAATATATGGAAATGGGGCCACCGGGAACAAGCAGCATTCCAAAACATCAAGGACTTATTAACTTCTAACACGTTTTGATCCAGTACAGCAACACCCTGCCTTTGACGGTCACTGTGATGCATCACCTTTTGAATCGGCACCATCCTGAGCCACAAACTACCAAGCGGCAGAGAGGCACCAATCGCCTTCTATTCCAAAACGCTGTAAAAATCGGTAAGGAATTACAGCCAACTCGACCGAGAAGCCCTCGCAATCATAGCCGGCGTCAAAAGATTCCACAAATACCTATACGGTAGGACATTTTTGATTATCACTGACCACAAACCCCTGCTAGGGGTCCTAGCAGAAAACAAACCAACCCAAAACATTCTATTACCAAGAATGACGTGGTGGTCTGAATTCCTCACTGCATACAACTACACACTCATCCATCGCCCAGGAAAGACCATCACCCATCCAGATGCCTTGAGCTGTTTCCCGCTGCCCAACATGGAAGAAGACCAGCTCCCACCGTCTCCACTCTCCAAATCGAGTCCTGGCCGAATCTGCCACTAACCGCAACAGACGTCGCTAAAGCTACTGCGAAAGACCCGCTGACAGCTCGAATCCTGCATTGGGTAGTAAGGGCTGGTCGGATGAGAACAGAGGCGAGACTTTTAAACCTTTTCAACACCGACAGACTGAACTGTCTATTGAAAAGGTTGGATACTGTGGGGGGACAGGGTGGTAATCCCAGAAAAGTTACAGGAAGAAGTGTTGTGCATGTTGCATGAGGGACACCCCGGCATAGTCAAAATGAAAGCCCTGATGAGGAGTTACATCTGGTGGCCAGGGCTGGACAAGGACATTGAACATGGGTGGCAACATGCCATGACTGCCAAAAATCAGGCCTACCCCCCACTGGCACTAGTCATGGAATGGGAAACCCCCAGAAGCCTATGGTCGAACTGCATATTGACTTTGCTGGACCAACAAAAGGGAAACACCTATTTTGTAATCGTGGACACCTACTTGAACTGGTTAGAGGTTATCTGATGGTGTCCACTACTACTGAGGCAGTCATGAAACAATTAAACAGACTTTTTGCCATGCATGGGCTGCCTGATGTAATAGTCTCAGACAATGGGCCCCAGTTTATCGCTTTAGCTTTAGAGCAATACTTGTCTGCAAGGGCATCCGACATGCCTGACAGTGCCGGCTCATCGGCTTTCAAGTAGAATAAAGTAATTAAAAAAAAAATTAAAATATGAAATAATTTTTAATGATTAAAAAAATATAAAAATTTAAAAAAAATTTTAAAAAAATAAAAGTTAAGAATGAAAAAAATATAAGATTTTATTTGAAATTTAAAATAGAATTAAAAAAGAATAGTTGAAAATAAAAATAAAATATGGGGATGGGCTGAATCTGTTCGTTATACTAAGGAGGCCCTAGAAAAAATGGACACGGGGACGTGCAAGATAAACTAACAGATATTAACCATTCAACATATCACCCCAGCACAACCACTAACAAAAGCCCAGCTGAACTCCTCATGGGTAGGAAATTACCTCAATAGACTGCACTCCACCTATACCTGGGACAAACCCCCTGACTCCTCCAGTAAATATCGCTGTTTTGAAATCGGTGATTTAGTCTATGCTAAAAACCTTACCGGGGACCCATTATGGCTTCTAGCCACAGTTACCCAAATCACAGGCCTCTGGTCATACCAACTTGCACTAGATGATGGCAGAACATGGAAGCGGCACATCGACCAGCTTCGGTCTCGCACATTAGAACGTAACACTACACTACCACCAAAAACTCCAATAAACGAGCCAAAAACAACCGAGGAGGGGGGGGAAACACAAAATAATAAAAAAGGTAGAGACGAACCTCCAATAACAAGACAAGAATCATTACACAAACCCGTACTAGAAACTCAATTGAAACAAAAAGAGCGCTTACCCATAGATGACCTCCAGAGAAGAAGTCCGGGAGCAGGAAAGGGAGGCGAGGCCTTCCTGGAAGGAGACAGTCAGGTCAGCTCGACCAGCCCGGATGAACCAGGAGGGAGCAGCGGAGCCACCTCGACCAGCCCGAGAAATTCAGGCGGGAGCGGCAAGGCTGACTCACCCTTCGAGGAGGTTCCATAGAGAAGACACAGAGAGAAAGTGATCCCGTCCGAACCGCTTGAGGACCATGTTGAGACTGAGCTGCGCAAGTCAAGTAGGACCTGCAGAATCCCCACCTACCTGCGTGACTATGTTATGCACGTTGGATGAAACCAAGGGGGGAGGGGTATTGTGTATAGAGCTTGGTAGACTCCAAATACCTCGATCTGATTGGCCAAAAAGTCCGTTCTTGGATTGATTCCTTAAGCACCATTCCGATTGGCCTGCCTGATGGTGGGAACACTTAAACAACTGTCATTGGCCACAAGCCGCAAGCAAGCTGTTATAAGAAGGGCTGTCGCGGCTTGGGCAAATGTTCCATTACAAGCCACTCAACTGTTTGAATAAAGAGCTGTTTGTTGGAACCCGGTCTCACACACCTTATTTCCAGACTGAACAGGAAAGTATAGATGTACTTGGGGGACTTATCAGCTATCTGGCAGACATGTTCTCAACACTGTCCTCACAAAATCTCGACAAAGATTTCTTAAGCTAGCTTCCTTTGTAGCCAATTCATACATAAGAGACAAGTAGCTGAAAGTTTTAGCCACACCTTCCAAACTGCTGCATAGAACACAATACATCATCATTTAGATTCTGAGTTTAGCCAATATTTCTCAAATTATAATACTGTCTGGGAAATCTTGGAGTCCAAACATCTTACATCGTGTGGGAAGTATGAAAATTGGGTCCCATCTCATATTTCTTCATTTCTGCACAAGGGAGTTTTAGAGATGTACTTGTTAAAATAATTAGTTAGGGCAGTTCTACTTATGTTGGATAATTATTTCTTCTTTCATCTCTTATTTCAATTCTTTTGCAAGCCAATATTGATCAGGTTGCTTATGAATGTCACTGTGATCTGAGAACACAATTCCATTATGATCCAGATTACTGAAAATATTTAAAACAGTTATTTTAAATAATATCCGAGGCCTATAGTAAATTTCTCAGTACATTCAACAACCTCCATGATAGCATCAAGGAATTAATGTAAATTTTGAACATTAAATCTGTTATTAGAATTTGCACAAGGCAATATGTTAATCTCACAAACTGGGAGTGTATGGTTAAGGGCATCCCATATGATTTCTGCATGAAAAAGTAGTAAGGACTTGAAAACAATAGACTATTTTCAATTACAATCACAATGGAATACATATATTTCTTTTCATACTTAATGAACATGTGAAACATTTTTAAAGCATCAACTGTTAGATGCAAGGAATCAGAACACCACCATAAGCTGATTAGAGTTGCTTTTTATTTTTGCCTACCTATTT
The DNA here is from genome assembly GCA_004320025.1 of Laticauda laticaudata. Lineage (NCBI taxonomy): Eukaryota > Metazoa > Chordata > Lepidosauria > Squamata > Elapidae > Laticauda > Laticauda laticaudata. The sequence continues at coordinate 4,810 of BHFT01017562.1, read as the reverse complement.
AAAATAATGTTGCCAAACTGACTACATTATCTTGGGAACAGTCAGATAAAGGCTTTAGGAATTCTGGACAGGGAGAGGGGTTGGTTTGGCCTCCATTGATTCCTTCTTTGCAAGGACTTGAAGCTCACCAATCCTTTTACTCCTCCCCCCATTCTAGCTGGAGATTCCACCATAACAATGCTGTATCAGTATTATAAGATCTACAGATATTTTAAAGTGATTACTGATGGTTTGATATATTTGTATATTCATTTTTATGGGATTCATTTAACAGAGCTGCCCAGAATCACTTAGGTGCGATGAGTTACCACTCAGATCAAATCAAATCAAATCAATCTGTGTTCCATGTATGTTAGGAATTGATAGTCACTTAACAGTTGGTTTGGAAATATATAAACCAGGATAGATGTTTAATACTGTCTCTTTAAGGGATTGCTAAAATTGTAAGTGGGTGTGGTTCCTCAAATGCCCATAAGATGGAGCCAGAAACCAGGATTGTTAGTTCTGTAGTTGCTAGTTGTTAGTTCTGTAGTTGCTAGTCCAATGTTCTTATGTTTACTGTTTTTGGTTCCCTATTGACTGTTGCTGATCATCATTATTCTTGGATTGCTGTGAGTCTATTTACTGAACTTTTTATGATACTGGACTTTGTTATTTGGATTATCCCTGGGCTGAAAACTGACTGCTTTAACCATGTATGACTTGGACTGATTGTTGGACTTTGCTTAACCGTTTACTGGAAGTAAAACCTACATTTTACTATTCTGTGTATCTGTGTGCTGGTCATGTGTTGTTCAACATCACTCTCACTACGTCGCCCTGTGTGCACTCATTCTCCAAATGGGGAATTACCTCAACAATGTGGATAGGAGAAAAGTTATAAACTAATCCCAGTGGCATTTTAGGAGTAGGCACTTACATTTTGGAATTTATAATCTATGAATTGGGACCACTCTGTGAATTCTAAGGGACTGGAATAAGAAGTAGGAAGCTGGCAAAAATGGAATCCTTGAACTAATCTAGAATAAGGGTGCCACCATGATGTATCGTGACTTCCCCCCTCCCATAGAAAGCATGGTCATGGCTAGCATGATACATCTTGTCCGTGGGTCTTCAGTTTGACAGCCCTGATTTAGAAGACAATTCTCATAAGGAACCTTTGCCATTGGAAAAAGTGTCATGCCCCCTCAGAGTCTGAGTCTAAGGAGGAAGATGAACAGCTGTCAGGGAGTGGGAGTGTGGCTCCATTGGCTGTGGAGGAAACTGGGAAAGTGCAGAGTCAAGCTGGGCAGAGCAGGGAAGAGGTAGAACAAGGAGGAGGCAGTTCAGAGGAAGACCAAGGCCCACCCCTTCTTCATCCGAGCACATGCAGGGTAAAACAGAGAAGAGAGCAATGTGGGTTACATGCCTTATGATAACAGATAACAGATAATCAGAGTTGGAAGGGACCTTGTAGGTCATCTATCCAACCCTCCACCCAAGCGGGAGACCCTACACCATTTCTGACAAATGGCAGTCCAATCTCTTCTTGGAAAGTCTCCAACTGATTGGTGGCTCCCACAACTTCCGAGGGCAAGCTTTCCATTTGGTTGATTGTTTCTCATTGTCAGAAAGTTATTCCTTGTTTCAGGTTAATCTTCTCCTTGTTCAGTTTCCATCCATTATTCCTTGTCTTAGCCTACAGGGCCACTTGAAAATGTTTGACCTCTCTTCCTCCCTCGAGCAGCCCCTCAAATATTTGGAAGGCCACTTATTCATGTTCTCCTTGCAGTCCTGCAACCGTTTCATTGCTATGTTTTAACCTCAACAGTCCCCTAATCATCCTGGTTGCTCTTCTCTGTACTTTTTCTAGAGTCAACATCTATTTTTTAATTGTGGTGAACTAAAACTGATGCAGTACTCTTAGGTGTGGTCTTTACTAAGGCTTTATAGGAGTTGGTATTAGTACTTCCCTTTGATCTTGATTGTATCCCCTCTGTTATATACAACTTAGATTGCATCACGCTTTTTGGCTGCTGCTGCAACCACTGCTGGCTCATATATTTAGGGCTGGTTGTCCACTAAGACTCAAGATCCCTCTCCAGTTACTCACTGTTGAACCTGGTTTCACTCAGTCTATATGTGTACCTTCTGGTTTTTCGTTGCCTAAGTGTAGGGACTTTACTTCACAATTGAATTTCATTTTGTTAGATAGGGCCCAGTGTTCTAGTCTGTCAGCATCCATGTTGGATCTTGAGCCTATTCTTTCTGGGTGTTAGTTATTCCTGCCAGCTTAGTATCATTCTGAGCCAAATTTGGCAAGTTCCCCTTTTATTCCTCATTTAAGTTGCTTGAATGAAGATATTTGAAGGAGTACTGCCTAAGACGGAAACCTTGTGGCACCCCACTGACTTTACTTCCCTCCATATAGACTTAGACCCATTAAGACTACTCGAAATGAGTAACAGTTATTAGCCAGCCCGTTGTGAAGTCCATCCTTGTGGTGGTGCTATCTATTCACACTTTTTTCTAGCTTTTCTAAGAAAGTAGGTTGATGGTTTTACTGGTTATCGAAGCCTTGCTGAAATCTAAATAATACTATGGTCCACAGTATTTTGTTGCCGTCTTACTAATTTAGTCAACTGTGGTTGAAGAATGAAATGAGATTGGTTTTGGACATGATCTGGTTTTTAACAATACCCGCGCGACTGCTAGTTATTATTTATTTATTTCTAGATGTTGGCAGCTCTGGCTTTTTTTTTTTTTCTATATATTCTTTTCCAGTAAATCTTCCCGCCGGTAATTGATGTTAGGCGATTGGTCTAAGTTTCCTGGGTTTGTTTTTTTTTCCCCTTTTTGAGATGGGAACCACATCTGTTTCTTTTTCTAGTCCTCTGGTAGTTCCCCGGTGCTCCAGGATTTTTGAAAGATATGGTTGCACTGGTTTGAGTTGACCCTGCCAGCTACCTTTAAAACCTGGGATGAATCCATCAGGCCCCGTGATTTGTTTCATCAAGATTCAGAAAGGTGTTCTCTTACTATTTTTTTCTTATTTTAACTTTTATTTCTGTTCTGCTTTTTACAGTTATGTTTTTGTGTGGGTTGAGCTATAGTTTCTTTTTCCGTTGAAGACAGAGAAGCAAAGAATTGAGTTTAAGCAGTTCTGCTTTCTCTGTGTTGCCTGTTACTTCCTTGCCATCTTTCTCTTTTAGTGGACTGATTGTTTCCTTGATTTTTTTCTTGGTTATTTATATGGTTGGGAAAACTTTTTAAATTATCTTTGACTTTTATTGTAAGTCTTAGTTCATTTCTGAGCCTTTGCTATCTTGACTTCGTTCTTTGCAGATTCTGGCTATCTGCCTGAATATTCTGCCTTAGTTGTATGTCCTTCTTTCCATTTTTTGTACTTGTCCTTTTTTTCTTTCAATTTGCCAGAGAGAGCTTTGTGCAGCCATGCTAGTTTCTTCTTGGATTTCTTGTTTTTCTTTCTCAGTGGTATTGTACTGGTCTGAGCTTCTGTGATCAAGATTCTTGAGTTGTTTTTCCCTTTAGGATTTTCATCCATGGAATCTTTCCCAAATTCTCTCTTACGAGGAAGGAAAGGGCCCTTATACTCTTCACAAAGCACACTTGGGAAGGGAGTTTAAAGGAGAACCAATTGGGAGGGGGATTTATTGGGAAGAAACATTGAGTTTATCTTGTGTTGGCTGCTGTTATGAGTTCCTGGTATCCTTCCAACTGGTTTGATTTACTGCCTTGTTACTTCATTTCTGGAACTCCATATCTTGCTCTGCCAGATTTATTACCTTATTTTGTGTTGTTAGATTTATAGTTTAAAGCTTTCAGTTTACAACATTTGGACTGGAATATCTGCAGACAAAGGTTGGTTCAGGTTCGTGGGAGAGTTTTTCTCCAGACTGGAAGGTAACTGGATCATTTGGGGCAAAGTTGAAGCTAATAAAGGGACCTTTATTTATTATCTGGCTGGGTTAACTTTGTGCCATGCCTGGGTCATCACAAAAAGTGTGAAAAATGTGAAAACTGAAAAAGACAGTAGAATAGTGCTGTGTCAACATACAAAGAGTGAATGCTGTCCTATTGTTTTGTGAACACCAATCTTAGTCACAGGTGACTGAAGGAAAAGGTTGGAAGAAGATAAGACAGGTCATTCTAGAGAATGGGAGGGGGGAAGAGAGAGAAGACAGCCAGTAAAAGTGATAAAAATAGAATTGAATTATAAAGCAGTACAAGATGGTTTTTTTTAAATGTTAATTAAGTTAATCAGGGAAAAGTGAGACCAAGAAGAGGATTTGGAAAGAGAAATATGTTGCGAGATAGAGAGAGAGAATTTCAAGCTGAAAAAGAGCAGTCTAACTAAAAGGAACTGAGTTAAAATAGAAAAAAGAATCCTTATGACTCTAAAGAGATAAGGTTTAAAATGGTCCAGATTATTTTGTATATATTTTTATGATAAAGCACTTTTGAAATAAAAGCCTGATCTCTGCCTGGTTGCTATCATCTCTTATAAAAAGAATCATATCCTATATTTCTACAGTTATATTGGTGAATGCAACCATTGATTGTATAATTTATCACTGGTCCCTTGAATTCCAAAAACTAGTTTGTGTAGAAATAGATAGTCTGTTGTTTTGACATAAACTCTTTTGTATTATTTTTCAGTCAATGAGATTTTTTTTTAAAAGAGAGAAAATTACAATTAAAGCCCATGTCACACTGAACCAACGGATGGAAAGAGCATGTAAAACGGAGAGAAACACTTGCCATCCGTTGGTTAACGCGATGCTTCCGTTCTGTACTCACTGCGTCCGTT
>BHFT01017561.1:68795-80304 GCA_004320025.1 Laticauda laticaudata | reverse complement strand
TAACCAATGGATAGCAAGTGTTTCTCTCCATTTTACATCCTCTTTCCATCCGTTGGTGCAGTGTGACATGGGCTTAAAGGGCTACCTCACTATTTGGAAATTCTGAATTTATCAAAAAACCACCCTACTTGGAACAGCTTATATCCACTGACACTACCTGAACAGTTCCTAGATCCCTGGTTAGGACTCAAGCTGTTGAGCTACCAACCAGCCTCAAAGGCTTTGAATCTCCCCAAAGATTAATCACCATAACAGTGTAGTAGTAGTAGCAGCAGCAACAGTAGCAGTAGTAGCAGTAGCAGCAGCAGCAGCAGCAGCAGCAAAATTGATGTGAAATTTTAAATACTATGATAGCAAGCATACTTTGCTTCTCTCCACTGTCTTTTTTTAATCATATGTATGTCTATAATTGGAAAAAAGGATGATTTGTATGCTAAGTTGATAGGGACACATTTTAGCTAAGTCCCTGTATATCAGTCCCTCTCTAAGGATTCTTGGGGTATTTCAGAGCCAATAATACAATTATTGAAATTTCAATTCAATTGAAATTTTGAGCTGTATATAGCAAGAACTGATGGACTAAGGCAGTCATAGAATGGATTCCACTTGATAAAAAGCACTCAAAAAAGAGACTTAAAATAAGATGGAGTGATGACATCAGCAAGTATTGCAGGCAAAAGAAAGCTCAAGACTGGATTGGTTGGAAACATGCAGACGAGACCCTTGTCCTGCAGTGGATAGACAATGGCTAGAATGGCTAGAATGACAAATTAATTACTGTAGCTACATTATTGACAGATTTTTAGAGTTGTTCATATGTTACATTAAACCAGGGATGTCAAACTCAAGGCACGCAGGCCGGGTTGGCTCATGGAGTGCTTAGATCTGACCCGTAGTGAAATAGTGAAGGACTGGCCTGCAGTGCATCTGCCAGCAAAAATGGATCCATGCATGACCCTGCCAAGTTGTTTTCATTGGCAGAGTGATAGCAAAACAAACTATTAGCAAAACTAGCATTTGATCATACTGGTGACATCAAGTTGGCCATGTCCACCCTGGCCACACCCACCCCAGCCCCCCAAGGTCAAATATATTTTTTCTACTCATTCTGGCTGCCGAAAGATCTGATTATTCAAAGTTCCCTACAAATAAGAAGTAAAATGAGATTGTGACTCTTCTCACTCATTGTTTATTAACTTCGTTCATGCCTCTTATGATCCTGTTATTGAGAATATGTTTGCCATGGCTAGATAAATGATTGGCTATTTTATCAATATGTTCCTTGCATATTTAATGTCATCTTTGATACTAATTTCTTGCGAACTTGTTTTCTGCATCTGGAAACAACAGTCTCAATATTAGAATCTTTCTATACACACAAGTTACAATAGATTTAAAAAATGGAAAATTAACTTATGGAAAACCTGCCTTTGCCATCTGAAATTTCAAATAATCAAGCTTTTATGAGAGGTTAAGTATGAATTGCAAATTTGAAATGTGTGCATGCATTTAGATTATTTATTGTGCATGTATGCATGTGTTTGTGTATGAAATATATGTGCGTGCATTCATGTGTATATTTGTGTGTGTTTATATATATAGTGTGTGTATATGTGCATGTGATCCAAAGGCTTTTGATTTGAATTGAGACACAATTTTTTGCTGTCTAGGGAACATAACTGTCATCTTGCAGAAGGAACTTTGCTTAATATTTCAGCATTTAATTAGAAATTAGAAATTAATAACTGTTTGAATACCAGGCAAAAGCATAGTTGAGATATTGAGGATGAATCACACTGAACGTGGGCTGGTTCTCCTCTATCAAATATTGCTTCCCCTGTTAATTCAGCATTTAACCTTCCATGAAAGTGATTAACCATAGATTCTGTAGTTGGATGATATCGCAAACTGTGATTAAAAAAAACATAGACATAATTTTCCCTGCCCTGCATCATAGATGTACTAGAAAACAGAAAGGATGCATGAACTAGGATATTAAATTGTGATTTGATTTGATGCTTTAATCTGTGATTTGCAGTAAACTATTATATATCAGTCATTTATTGATGTTGTCATGAAGTGCTGAACATATAGGTATAACATACCTCTGCTTTTCTCATGAAATACTAAACTATTTTGGTTCCATAGAAACTTTGTTCATATTTCTAAACTTCCAATAAGCAGGGATGGCAAATGTGGAAAGCTATGCATCATACTGAGAATTGTGTTTTGTTTGTAAGACAATGAATAAATATTGTCTACTATCTAGTGCGGGATGAGACATGTTTCAACCTTTTCATTTCAATGGATTATATTTTACTTTTATATGTTACATATTTTACTCTTGTGTTGAATTATGGCCAATACTTTGAATCCAGCCTTCAATAGAAGCATTTGCAGGGTAATATAAAATGTTGAGATCTGTGTCTTTTTAGCAGAGCCATGTCCTGACATGCCCATAAAGCTCAAACATGTGCATCAGCATACATTTTTTAATCTTTTTCCACAAAATGTGATTTTATTATTATTATTATTTTCTTCAGGGAGATCGTGGACCACAAGGGCCTCCTGGTTCTCCTGGGGAAGATGGAATGAGAGTATGTCATTCAAAGTGTTCCTTCTGTTTTTCACCTGCAAAATACAAGTTTAAAGAAAATGTTTCTTTCACAGTTAACCCCCTTTCAATGTTGTCTTTCTTCAAATAAGGGAGAAGATGGTGAGATTGGACCAAGAGGCCTTCCAGGTGAATCTGTAAGCAAAGCTTTCTCTTTGTTCAGGAGTTATGATTGCTTTTGTTGTGAATCTATTTGTTTCTGAAAAAAAATATACTATAGTCTGTCCAGGGCACCATTTTGGAATCAAATATAATTAGGGAACAAATTCAGCTGATAAATTCAGGGTTGACATCTGACTTGTTCATAAAGAGTTCTTTGCTCCTTGTTGAAGTAAACTAATGCTATTTTCCTTTCTTATTGATATAACTATATTTTTATTTATGAATATTCATGACCATTTTTTCCTCCACTTGATTATTTAATTTAGGGTGAATTTGGCTGTCAAAGAAGAAAACTATTTCATCATATACATGGCATACTCTAAAGAATTTGGATTAATACATGTATGCAACAACGAATATAAATTATTTTCCCTCTTGATTCTAAAGTTCTTATGTATGTACTTTTGCATGTAGGGATATGCTGTTCAATATGAGGATTTTTTTTTAAATTAAAATGATTCTGGATGAAAGTGAGTAACTTGTATGGTGCCTTTCTGTTGATCTCAGAATCTTCAAGGTGGACTAGGAAAGGGAACTCACACTACCCATGTCTTTCTGTTTGGAGAAGGAAAAAAGTTCAGAATTTCAAAGACTTTGATTTGAAAAAAAAGATTAGCAATTAGTGGCTTTTCAAATTGCTCTCAAAATGGCATCTTTGGAATTTGGATAGACATCCCTTAATTTTCAGTTTAAACTATATACTTTTTTGAAGCTCTGAAATCACATTACTATATATAGTTGTAAATGTATATTTATACCTTTGAGTCAGTCTTGGATCCTGATGACTAATATGGACAAATCCATGCAGTTTCTTTTCTGGGTTTGACCCAGGGGTGGGATTCAATTTTTTAAATCAGTTCTGTGGGCATGGCTAAGTTGATGGGCATGGCTTGGTGGTCATGTGACTGGGTAGACATGGCTTTGTGGTCATGTTATTGGCTGGGCATGGCCAACTCAATATCACTCATCGAGGCACGCATGTCCTCGCCTGGCCTCTCATGACTGTGGGGATGCTGCAACAGTCATAAGTGTGAAAAATGGTCATGAGTCACTTTTTTCAGTGCCATTATAACTGTGAATGGTCACTCCACACAAGCAAAGTACCAGCAAAGGAGGGGAAAAAAACTCCAGAGAAGTTCCTGAGACAGGAAGTCTAGTCCTACCAAGAATGTAATAAGGGTTAACAGAGAGGCAGTTTCTGTAAGCAACACCAGAATGTTTCCTTCCTGCCTTCCTTACAGGGTTAGGCCAGTAATTTTTTCTAACAACCGGTTTTCTGAACTGCTTAGAATATTAACAACTGGTTCTAGTGAATAAGTGCGAACTGGTAGAATCCCACCCCTGGTTTGACCTTGCCTCCTTCCTAGGTTGAGAGAGAGAGAGGGCCTGGCTCTAAGTCACTATGCCTAAGGCAGGACAAGAATTCAGTTTCCTGATTTTTAGTCCAGCATCTTTAATCACTGAACAAAATGAGCTTCCATAGTTATAAATACATGTATCTAAAAGAGGAATGTGTTATTGTTCTTCCAAAATAAATAATTGGGAAATTTCTGTTAAAGATACCTTATTTGGAACCAATTCATTTATATAATCCTGTTTAAGGATTGAAAACAAGTAATGACAATTTAGAATTGATTTATTGGATTAGGGAGACTAGTTTGGTCCTTTCCAATATATGTTCTGACTAGCAGGGCTGAAACAGTTTTTGATTATTATTAGGGACCAGTTGTGAATTCAGAAAACTAACAATGGTCCTTTTGATTTTGTTATATATATTTTTGCTAGACTAAAATTACACTCTTTTCTTTAATTTATTTCCTCATATTTTTCTCACATGATGGTCTGTTTCTGACATTGTATGCTTATGTTCATTTGTTGATATTATTTCTTTTTAAGTTAAAAGGGTAAACAAAATAAAATTCCTAATGGAAGGTGGACAACATGGACAACTAAATAAACAATTAATAGAAGTGTGGAACACTCAGTTAAACACATATCGGCTTGTGCACATTTTTATCTTTAGGAGTTTTGATGTTCATATTGTTTGACAAAATACAATAAGGATTGTTGTATTTTTGTCACGTATGCTTTCCTGCTCATTTTAAATTCAATTTAGTACAAAAAGTACACATGGTCCTTGACTTACAACACTTCATTTAGTGATCGTTCAAAGTTACAATAACATTGAAAAAAGTGACCTATGACCATTTTCCACACTTACAAACTTTGTAGCATCCCCATGACAATGTGATCAAAATTCAGATGCTTGGCTACTGGTTTATACTTATCATCGTTGCTGTGTCCCAAGGTCATGTGATCAACCTTTGTGACCATCTGACAAGGAAAATCAATCGGGAACCCAGATTTATTTAACAACTGTTTTAGTAACTTATCCTTAACAACTGTGGCAATTCCCTTAACAACTTAGTAATTCCCTTAACAACTGTGTCAAGAAGGGTCCTAAAATGGAGCAAAACTCACTTAACAAATGTCTCACTTAACAACAGAAATTTTGGGCTAAATTATGGTTGTAAGTCAAGGACTACCTGTACACCAGAATTAAATATTCCCTTATCTCATTAATTATGTTACATAATTTGCTAGCCAAGAATATTTTATAGTAGAAATGTCTTAGTAATAAGCAGGTGGGATGAGACCTTCATAAAAATCCCATTTTGTATATTGATAACTGTCACAAATGAAGAGAAATATACATGTCCTAGGACCGTGATGGCGAACCTATGGCATGCATGCTGGAAGTGGCATGCAGAGCCATCTCCGCTGGCAAGCGAGCCATCGCCCCAGAGCAGGTCTACTGCGTAAGTGCGCTAGCCGCCCATCCACCAGCTGATTGTTGGGTAACTGCCATGTGCAGGGAGCGGGGCGTGTGCAGGAGACATGCGCACGTGCACAGAAATGTGTGGCACATATGGGAGGTTGCGTGCACATGTACAGGGTGCATGGGGGCCCCTGTGTGCATTTCCTTATGGGTGCTGGTACGCACGTGCACTTTTGGCACAGGAGGATGAAAAAGTTAGCCATCACTATCCTAGGATAATGTTGCAGGATTCAATCTGGGTTGGTCATCAGGACTAGAAGTTTAATTTTCCAAGTATTCTGACTTATACTGGAGCCCATCCTCAGGGAACTTCTTTCTAACACAATGTGTGTTTTGGGCTCATAATTGATCATTGCATTCCTTATGCATTCCTGCTGATATGCTTACATAAGATCAAAATTCCACTTAGCACTGCATATATACAGATTTACAATAGGTAGCCTCATTCAAGACCTACTCAGTGTTGTCAGATTTCTCACATAGGTACCGTAATTCCCCCAAAATAAGACTTATATTAATTTTTGCTACAAAAGATGCATTAGGGCTTATTTTACAACTAGGCCTTATTTTTGGGGAAATACAGTACTAAATGCATCCATCTGGCTGACAATCTTGGGGCTTATTTTGGGGGGTAGGGCTTATATTACAAGCATCCTGAAAAGTCATGCTAGGGCTTATTTTCTGGTTGTGTCTTATTTTGGGGAAAACACGGTAGTAGTATTATCACTTGTAGATTTCAGTGGACTAGCTTTTAGTAATTTTTTTTTCTTAATTATCAACTGGCTTTTGTGCATTGGAAATTGGGGCTGTTCAGCATACATGTAAAAACCAGCACTGCAAGATCCCTGGCTGATGAATGTAGTGAAGTTATATAGATTGTTAATGGTCCACAGACCAATTTTTGAGAATATTTGTCTCAAATATTTGCACCTTGCCAAGGAAAAAGGAAATGCTTTAAATCCAAAGAAGAAGATCAAGTTCTTTATCTCAGTGATTGACAATAATTAGCTATCAAGCTGTTTAACTATTGCCATTTTCTTTGGGTATTACAGAAAGCCTTTTAGTTACATTTTTAAAAGTGCATTCTGTGAACCAAAAAACGAATCCTAAGCAATATTTTTTTCCTCACAGGGTCCACGAGGGTTATTGGGTCCAAGAGGAACTCCAGGACTACCAGGACAACCTGTATGTATTTCAAAAAGAAATACCTTATATTTTGAATTTTCTTTTGAACATGGTGGTGACCTACGTAAGTTTTTCTGGTTTGTTTGTTTTTATGTAGGGAATCCCAGGTATTGATGGACCACCAGGCCCAAAAGGAAACCTGGTATGTAAATTAAATTCTTTTCTCTTTGGGTAGCTGAGGCAAATAATTTTTTTTCAAATAAATCCAAAATAGCAACCTACAAGTTGATAATCCTCCTAATCGTGTCTTCAGTGTTTTAAATTTATTTGAATGTTCCCCAAATATTGTGGATAAAAACTGAATTTTATCTTTAGTATGAGTCTTCTCTCTCTTTCTATCCCACACCAGTTGGGGTGCTAAAGAGAACACAAATTAATCAAGCTATACTGCCAATTATGATTTGAAGTCTCCATGGAACAAAAAAGTGAGGAGGGGAAATCAGTACAGAATCCCTTCACCTTTTCTGTAAACTCCAAAGTATTTTTCAAGTGCTGATAAGAAATAATGAAGAAATTAATAATCTCCTGTGCATTCATTATAAAACAGGGTCCACAAGGGGAACCAGGACCACCTGGGCAGCAAGGTAACCCAGGTCCACAGGTAAGCCCTTGCTTGATAGCTTTTGCCATTAAGAAAACATTCAGGAGAGTCAGATATGAAAAGTTTGAATATGCATTTCCCTGGTTCCATATGCCCTTATTTCCCTTATCTGAAAAATGATCCTCATATAAAAAGGAATATTTTTTTAGTTTTAGTTTAGTTTACTTTATTGTCATTGCACCTCATACAGCGAAGTCAAACACCACCTTCAGTGCACAACATGAGCATGAAAATAAACACAAACACACATCCTTCACCCTCCACACATTGAACCTCCAGCACCACACTAACACTGCACTATACAGCGGAATTCAAAAGAGATACTGCCCTGGGATAAAAGCTGTCTTTCAGTCTATTTGTCCTTGTTTTTATTATTCTGTACCGTCTGCCAGATGGTAATAGTTCAAAAAAGGGTTCCCAGGATAAGCTGGATCTTTGAGAATGTTTTGAGCTTTCTTAAGGCAGCTGGAGCTATAAGGCCCTTCCAAAGAGGGGAGAGAGCAACCAATGATCATCTGGGCAATGACGTTAATCCTCTGGAGTGCTTTCCTATCTGCCACTGTGCAATTGGCAAACCATACAGAGGTGCAGTAAAGATATTCTCTTTGGTGCAGCGGTAGAAGGTCAGCAGTTTTTCATTCAGTTGTTTTCTGAGAAGTCAGGTAGCATAATCTCTCCTGGGCCCTGAAAATGCTGCAATATGAGCACCCCACCTCTTTTATGGGAACACCCAGAAACTTACATTACCTTTTCACAAATCTTCCAAATATAATTAGGGTTTTTTTGGAGGGGAGAGGTTGGTGGGAAGAGAAACTGGTTTGGATTTTGTAAATACCAACAAGAATAGCAATAATAGAAGAGTTTCATCGTGGATCATATGGCAACCCTGTTTCCAGGAGACTTGTGAAGTGTGAAAGTTCTTATAATTATCTTGTTTTCTCTAACTCTTGTGTTTCATTAAAAGGGGGACTCTGAGGAAAGAATTCTTTTTAATGATACAGCTCTAGAGAAAGTATTTCTGTGACTGTTTACATTTCTTATGTTTTTTTTTTTCATGTTTTCCACAGGGGCTGCCAGGTCCACAAGGTCCAATTGGCGTTCCAGGTGAAAAAGTAAGGAATATTCCTTTGCTGAATAATCAGCAGCAAAATCTCTGCTTTCCTAAGATGTCGTCTGGTTTCTTTTTTTCTAAAATAAATTTCAGCCAACAGCCCAGTTTCTTGGGATGCACTGATACTTTTCTTACGACCTCTAACCTTATTTATATATACTGTGTGAGGAGAGAGGAGAGAAATCCTGCAGCTTGGTAGCATGAATACATATTTGTTTTATATTGTCCTGTTTTCTACTTACCTTGAATTTACAATTTTAGAGTAAGTGTCATTTTCTATGTTTGAAAGTGCAAATTTCCACTTCTTCAGCTTTGTCACCTGTATGTAAACCCTTTGAGGTAGGCCAAGTTAGGAGTCATATCCCACAAGTTTGGCTATAGCTCTATCTTATTAATATAGATATAATACACAATCTTGAACTCCTGACTTGAGTTTTCCTTTCCTATTAGACTCCAGTGAAATAGGGTCAAGTCAATCTCAGCTTATTTGTCACGCTTTCTTTGTTTCCTAGGCCTCAAGCATGTTTTTTTTAAATTGTTTTCTAAACCACGTTTGTCTCTGTGACTTTGTACACCATGATGTCTTTTTTCTGGAATCAATGTCTAATGGGATCGATGACATTTGAAGTGGAGTCAATGACACTTGAAGTCAAAATAGCAATTAAAACTCAGCCTTATGTTAAAGAATAATTACAACAGGTCCTTGGAATATAATTTCCTTTTTATATTGAAGGGACAGTGAAGCCTGTATAAGCAGTAAAGCTTGAGCTCCTTTGCTTGCTCTTAAAAATCATCTAGGTTCTTTGGGTTCTTTATGTCATTTAGAACTTGTCCTTATAAGGTGTCTGTGCTGCTAGGAGGAGCATTTCTAACCACATCTATTTCTCATAGAGATGACATTTGTACATGGAATGCCTGAAATGGCCCTTGGCTCCTATCAGTTTCATGAAGATGAGGCAGAGATGTAGATTCTGGCAGACTTCCCTGGCCCCAGGATATCAATGTTCTAAGGGAAATACTCTCAGATGCTTTTCCATGAGGCATTATTAATCTGCACTGAGCAACATCAAAATTCAGAGCTGAAGAAGCTGAGGCACATCAAGCTTCAGAGCTGGAGGAGCTTTTTGGATGAGAAGTGAAACATCTTCAAGGGGAAAAACAAGTCCAGTTTCCTTTTGAAAAAGCACTTTTGGGACAACCATGACCTGAATGGCTGAAAATCTCCATAGTCAACTTCAAGATAGTTTCTGCGTGGACTAATTTTCCACTATATCAATTATAGCCTATTTCTTTTCCTTCCTCTCCCATTCTTTGTGTTCTTTGGTCAGTCATCTTTAGCCAAGCATTCTAAGTGGTGATGCAGATGAAGATTTTGCTCTTCATCTTCATTCTGTGATTGTCACGGTAGAGCACTAAGCGCTATAGGGAGTTTCCTTTATCTTTGAAGATTTTTTGCTGAAGTAAAACTCTAAAAATCAGATGACCAGATCTCAGAAAAAGCCTCCACATATGAGATATCTTCTCTAGGACAGAAATGAAATGAAGTTGCAATATAATAAAAGGGACCACATTGCATCAATAAGACCTTCTCATTCCAAGCCAGTTATGACAGTAGAGTTGTATCTTTGATCCATATTGTGAGCAATACTAGGTATATTCTGTTAACCTCTGAATTCATGTTTAAATTCTTTCATTTAAATACATTTCATTTCTAAAAAGTAACTTGTTTACAAGAAGCATTTCCTCACAAGCTTGAGGGCATAAAAAGTACCTTGCTCAATTAGTCAACTTCATGGTGGCCAAAAGATCTTGGAAACCGATAAGCTGAACATAAGCACAGTAGGAATCATGATAGTGTGTCAGCTTTTACAGGTAGACCATACAGGAAACACAGCCAGATGAGCTAATTCTACTTTACCCTAAGCCTACATGAAGGGAATCTTGCAAGCCTGATAGTTCATATCTCTCACCTGTTTCTTTTATAGCCTGATAAGTTGGAGGGAGTTTCTTTCTGAGTTTCTTTCTCTGTCCATCATGCAGCTGGAGGCTGTGCCCTCTCTTACTTGATTAAAGGCAGCATAACCCCCCTCTTCCTCCTAAGGTCATTCCCACACACCATTACATACTGAAAGATGTGCTAATGAAGATAATGAAAATAAAATATATCCTGCTTGGTTAGTAACCATTGATTGGCTTATCTTCTGCTAGTGACTTTTACCTGAAAGCAAAAAGACAAAACAAAACCCTTATTAAATTGAAAAGATTATGTTAGATTTATGAGAATAGTTTGATTGCAACACATGTGAAGACCATTCTTTCAAACACATATGATATCTACTGCAGCATCAATTCACCATTCCTTTGTAACTATTATCAGACGTTGCCCTGGCACTATCTGACTCCAATCGATGTTAGGGGACTCTGGGGCTTGAGTAGATAAATTGCAAATACAAGCAACCTTTATTCTGATGAAGCAGAACTTCTACAAAGGCTGAGAAACTAGATCTCTATATATGTGTGCCCTAGAGTAAAAAACCCTGAGCTTCTTTCTACTACCCTTTTGTAATAGACTACTTGCAGTCTCCTCTCTCTCTTCTTTCTTTCTCCCTTCCCTTCAGCTGGTCTTGTGCACCTGGCCTGTATTTACAGTATGGCCATGTTTGGCCCCAGGCTCCTCATTTCCACTTTGCAAGCTCCAGATCTCACAGCTGTGCAGATTCATAACAGAGTATAAATGCTAACAAAATGCTAGCTTTACTGACACAACAATAATGTCAGTTTCAAGTTACGTATCACCCAAAGCTTCTTGTTCCAATCACATGACAATAGATCTGATTAAAAAAAGATATTTGATTAAAAAAAATTATTCAAATAAGATTGCAAACCTTTAAAGTAGCTGCATCTTTTCATGCAATCACAATTTTTTAAAAAAACCATTTCTTTTAGGTCTTATGGAAGCAATGTCCCCATGTGGGTTTTTTTTTTTTTTTTTTGAGA
>BHFT01017561.1:0-68776 GCA_004320025.1 Laticauda laticaudata | reverse complement strand
TTTTTTTTTTTTTTTTTTGAGATTGTCTGTTTTATCCCACCATTTCACAACTGTATTTATACTTGTAATATTTTTTTAAAAATGATAGTACTCACCTGTGAATGTTAAGAAAACATGAATAATAGCTTGGAAACATCTGAATGTTGATAAATACAAAAAATATTCATTTTTATTTATCCAAAAATGGAATAAATGAATATTGTTGGCAGATATGCCAATTTATTTGAGAGTCTCGCCATTCACTCCTACTCACGACTGTTAAAATTTGCCACATTTCCAATATTTATTCATTATACTTGGATAAAAAATGGGGTGTACATAATGTAACTGATAAAAGAAATGTGAAAGTGATTTTGAAAAAAAATCATGCCACAATATTAAGTTCAGACCATCCCATCCAAATGATATATTCCCAATCTTTCAGCTAGATGCAAACTTCAAAATGTTCTAACTAGTCTTCAACACTGAAGTGCTATTTGGTTTCTTTTTCCTGATGGAATTTTGATTTTGATTCAAGAATAATCATTGACTTGCAAACATTGGCAGCATGCCAATCTATTTTAACTTTGGTTTTTCAAAAATCTTTTTTCATTTCTGTCTCCAGGGACCTCAGGGCAAACCTGGTCTGGCAGGACTTCCTGGTACTGATGGCCCTCCTGTAAGTGATATGTAATTTAGTCCATTTTATATTTTGGGTTAAAAATCATTTTTCAGTGCTATACTCATTAATTTCAACAAGGAAGTTGCATACCAATAGCTTGAAGCAGAACATCTAAAGCTTATCCAGTTTTGTTATTTCAACCTGATCCACATTTCTCATCTAAGCCTTTTTTTTTTTTTTTAAAGGTCATTGAAATGATAGATGAGAAATTGCACTGGCACTGAAATTTTTTTCAAAAATGCATTTAGTTGCCTGACCTGTGTAGGACAGATACAAAATACTGGAAATTAACACAATAAAAGCTTTAGGAAAAAAATAATTTTTTAAATTAAATAAACTGCTGTCAGTAAAAATTTTTCATTTTTTTTTTTATGTAAAGTTGAACTCATAGCTTTTCAGTTCTAATCATTGTGGTACTTTTCATTCCAATGGTAAAAAATTAATTTCAAAATGATTCTGCTTTTATGAGCTAGAGCATCTTTATTAAAAACAAAATGATTATCACAAAGATCAAGGGACTTCAAGCTAACTGAGCTAACATGACTGGAGGAGGAATTCTGGGAGTTGAAGTCCAGAAGTCTTAAAGCTGTCAAGTTTAAAGACCCCTAACATAGATAGAAATGTGTTTACCAAACCAAAGTTGGGTTTGCATTGAACTCACATGATGGATAATAATTATTTAGATCCAGGGATTCAGTAAAAGCCATGGTGATATCCCACACATCATAATCTCATTGTACTGTGATGTAGATTTTTTAATTTGTGTTAGTTGGGCAATCACATAACACAAATGACATATACTTCAGAATATGTTGTCTGAAGAAGCTTCTTGGATGAGAAGCAAAATGTCTTCAGGGAAAAACAAAGTCCAACTGCCTTTTGAAAAAGCACCCTTGGGGCAACCATGACCTAGATGACTGAGAATCTCCATAGACATACATTATTATTTTCATTCAGATGATGATGTATTGATACAAATCATAGCAATTGTTCTCTACAGTGCATAACCATGTTTTCAGTATTCTCTTTACCTCTCTCCATAAACAAATGTGGACAATGCACAATTTGTGAAATCAGATACTCAAAATTCCAAAGCTTAATACCATAGTGAATCTTATGATTTGTATATATGAAGTAGAGCCAATGCCAGAAAGAGCTGGCTGTATTACACCAATTAATCTAGTGGTTGGCTTCATTGCATGGCAGTTACAAGTTAATCCATTATGTTTTAGACTGTGATCCAACAAGTTAAAAAATACTAGACATATTATTAGCAATACTCTTGACAAACTTTATACCACCAGTTCCTGTGATTATTTATCCAGCCCATGATGAGAATTTGACAAAAGAGAACTAAACATATACACACAATCCTCCTCAGATAAGCAACAATAGATTATTAAATCTTTGTTTGGCTTCACGTAGGACTGTTGGACTATATTAACTGCCATCTTCAATTTTACACTGCTTGATTAGGCATCTTGCAAAAGCAGGTAGATACACAAATAAAACCAATTTGTTACAGTTGGCACACCAACTATATTTATTTGAGAATACCTTTATTTCTGCAATAATTTAAAGAGATTACAGTGTCTGAGAGTATGGTATACAAGCAGAAAAGGTTATCCTACCCTGGTCTCTCTCATAAAGGAAGAGAAGAGGAACAAAAGGTTAAGTGCTTAAATATATGCCATCATTATTTTGTACAGACTTGCCTGGACTGATGCCCTGAAGACACACTAGCCTACAACTCATATCGGTTGCAAAATCTATGCTGATGACTTGATAGGAGTTTCACGCATTTGAAGAATAGCACATCTGTGTTAAATCAGCCCTGATTTAATATATGTTTTTGCTTCAACATAATATAGAATTTATGCCAGTTCTGCTGTCATTACTTTCCCCAGGTTATTTTAGTCTCAGTGTGTTGAAAATTCTTTTTATTGATTCTCAGCCTGTCAACTAGACTTTGTAGATTTCTCTGAAGATAATAATGGGTACAGTGCAATCATCCTCTGATCTCTTGAAAATAAATCCCACTGAATTCAGTGAGATTTACTTCTAGGTAACTGAGAGTAGGAGTGACATGTATATATTGCCACGATAGCAATCATTTTATTATTGCACTTATAAACAGAAAAAGATCAGAACAGAGCTGAGTTACAGGTTGGATGAAATATTTACCTTAAAGTGGGTATTAAAAGAACAGAGCAAAATGGAATGAGTAGGATGATGCAACCCTAGTACAGTAGTACATTTTTTCTCAAAAGTAAATCTAATTTAATCTTGCTTCTAAGTAACTATGTAAGATAACAACCTAAATCACACACTGAATCTAATTCTTTCATTTGGAGATGGACAACAAAGCTGAAGATTTATTATGCTCTTAACTTGCATGTGGATTTAACCCAGTGGGAAAGTGTTCAGGCTATTGATTTGTACTGGCAGTAAAATATTTCTATTACTGTTTTCTTTCATCTTATTGTGCCATAACTTTAATGGTGTAGTTTAGTGTAATGTTGGGTGACAGATAAAAATAATCAATTCCTATCTTCCAGAGAAAACACATCAAATGGAGAAATACTTCCAGTGCTTTACTTGCTTTTCCATTACCTTTAAAAATATTTGGATCGAAAATAAAAGAGCATCTTTGTTGGTTTGATATATTGTCAATACTAATTTATACTTTTGAAGACAATCTCTAGATGCTTGTGTTATTAATGTAGCAAGAACAGCCTCATGGTATGCTGGTATCTGTATAGAGCTGGATTATGCCAGTTATTATTTTGAATTATTTTATGAGTCTAATTTGTTTGTAGCCTAGCATTATATATTACGGGAAATGTGATATTCACCAAAATCTGCTTCCCTCCACCCCCATTCAATTTTCTTTTTTCCTAGTGACAACTAATAATTTATATTCAGAGGAAGCTCTACAGCAGCCTCCCCAGCCCATATGTAACAATCAAACAAATAAAAGGGTGAAAAATGTTTGCAACAAGGTGTATTTCATTCTGTGTTTCCTACTTTCCTGTGTATTAAAAGAAGAGTAGGAGTAGGAAATAATTTTTGTCATGTTATCTGGTTCCAGATTAAACATTTGGCAGGAAAGACAACTAAACAACTTGTTTCTAAATAACCTTATGTTCTCTTATAAATGGTACCACAGAGTTCCTATTTTAAAAGTTATTTTGCCTTCTCCCCAAATTCCATAATACCTTTCCTAGATTCAGGGCAGTTTAATTTAAGTGATTATTCATGTTAACTAATTTACATATACATTCATTATTCCAAGCTGTAGAAATGGCCTAGGTAAGTTTAAGAGGAGTTGTGAAGCAAGGCTAAAATCAAGATATATGATCAAAGCCCTGTTCCTTATGTTATGCACACACAATCTTTGTTGTGGAGGGAATTCAATCCTATGGCTGTGTTCCCCCATCAAAACCATAGTACATAGACTCAGCTGGAGGTTATTAAAGATAATTTGCTCAGACAATAAAATTGAATTTTCCATTCATATGAAAGAGAATGCCAAGAGGACAGCTCTGGTTAGCCATTCTGGGGAAGTAAAATATTTCTAATATGTTGAGTTTTGACCTGATGAATCAAATGAATTCTTCTGGTGTTTTTTTGAGTGATGTCATTAAGGTGAGATTTTGAGGCCAAAGTCTAGCATGTACTTAGAAGAAGCAACAGGTAATAAAAACAATAGCTATTATCGACCAGATTGTCCAAAGACCTTAATGACTTCATTGCTTCACACCATTCACTAAACCAATGTCAGTTTTAGACTGTGAATCCTTCTTAGAAGATCCTGAAAATAATCATTCGTAGAAATTTGGTAGAATTTGTCTGTCTCTAATCAGATAATAGATGCCAAGTTTTGTAAGAGGAGAAGGTTGGCAATGTGTTTTTAAACTTCAAGTTGGCAAAGCGTTTTTAGAATAATGAAAATACTAAAAAAAATAAAATATTGTTTGAGAATAGGAATGAATCTATTTGTATGGTATTTGCACACTAAGCGTTTCTCCTCCCCTAAATATATTTTGTTAATAGGGTCATCCAGGCAAAGAAGGGCAGTCTGGAGAGAAAGGTGACACGGTATGTTTATATTTTATATTTTATACTTTATTTTTATTTTTTTGCTGTAAAAAGTGTGCATGTATGAGTGGGTTGTAATTAGAAAAGAGTGACAGATATGGAACTATGTTAAATAAACTGTGATTGATATCTTAGTCCATTAGAACTATCATCACTGGAATATAGCTTTTCACAAACTTTTATCTTCTGCTGAAAAATATTTATTTATTTAATTTCTTCCATGCAATTCTTTTGCGCTATCTGAGAGTGGTTAACAAAAAACAAAAGTTATAAATAAATTCATCAACTGGATATTATTTATTTAAAGATAAAAGGAAAATGTTCAGCATAAAAGTGGTGGGAAAAAGATAATATTTTCTGTACTGTTTTGGTTATTGACTATAAATGATGATGATGGTAATTTCATACTATTTATACTGTTCTCTAGAATAATCTAGTTTTCCCAATGCTTCTGTCAATAAATTCAGTAAGGAAATAACTCAATAAATTCTTAATAAATTAGGCAATACATCTGCCCAGAGTCATTTTGATATGAAATGGGCAGCAAATAAATTGAATAAAATAATAAAGAAAAAAATCAGAATGATTTTTCATTCTATTCCGACCAAGCATCCCACTTGTTCTTCCATTTTAAATTAGTTTCAGTGAAGCAAACTTTTATAACTTCAAATGAAGTGAAATTTAAATTATTACTCAACAACTTTATGTTGGCCAGGCTATATTGTCCAAGTTCATGTCACATTCACAGATAGTTAATATCCAATGAACTGGTTTTAAGTTAACACTGCTAGTTGAGCTGGGTATGGTAGACAGAAGCCTGGACCTGTATTGAACTACAGTGGTACCTCGGTATTAGTCCTTAATTGGTGCAATGAGTGCCAAAAATGATGAGTACCAAACAGATCTTTCCTCTAAGGAATAATGGCAACCGACACCAGCAAGTTCTAGCTTGTGCATTGAGAACTAAATAAACGATAAATACTGAGACAAAATTTTCACACCAAAATGCATTGAGTACCAAATTTGATGAGTTTCAAAGCAGTTGAGTACCAAGGTATCACATTATTCACAATAGCATGCACCAACAGGTTTGAAAGATAATGTTTTTACAGATTACCACATTAAAACCATGGCGGGGAACATCTGTCATCTAACTATGCAGCACAGTAATATGACAGTAATGGTTCAGCAGAATGCAGATGGTTCCTTTAATTCCATAATTCTTCTTTTTTATCCAGCATTGTTTTTCTACCCAACTTTTGACTATCTAAAATTCTAAGTGGTCTTCTGTAATACACACACACACACACACACACACACACACAGAGAGAGAGAGAGAGAGAGAGAGAGAGAGGNGAGGGAGGGAGGGAGGGAGGGAGGGAGAGAGAGAGAGAGAGAGAGAGAGAGAAAATAATGTTTTCCTTCCCCTAATTAGAAACAATGTTTCTAACATCTGCTAGATTAAGGAGTAAAATATTAAGCAATTGCATTTTTTTTTTGTTTCTTTGGTCATATAACATGCTGTTTATGTAATGGTCAATTGACCCTCTTGTGTGTGCAAAAGGATTCTCAGTCCAGGTTAGAACTACCCTATTTAGTTATTTGTGTATGGGTTATATAATAATTATTTCTTCCTCCAATGACTTCATTTCTGACCTCCATCCAAATGTATATAAGTTAAAAGAAGAAGAAAAACATTGCAGCCAATGAGTTACTTTTAATTTTCTCTTGAGGAATTAATGCTTCCAAAACTGTAAATGATAGTCCAAATTTGGAAATGTATCCCAGCATAAGTAAAAAAGGAGAATCAGTCCATATGTGTCTTTCTGTAAAAATATCGGAACTAAAGATAACATGCCCAATACTATAATAGTATTTCCTAATGCTCATAAATTAGTATAAATAAAGATTTATTTGATGTGATTTTTAAAAATTGGGTATATTAAATGTACAAAATTATCCCAAATAGCTATATAATTTATCATTCAATTTATATGGATTTGCATGGCACAGTTCACTGTAACTTTGGTTTAAAATTCCATATTTATTTCCCACTTGAAAAGCCTTTCTTAGTACAAGTTTTACTAAATTCCTCAGTTGTCTGCTCTTATGTACCCATTTACAATTTGGGCTTCTTGGCTGATGCAATATACAGGAAGTTCTCAATTTATGACCACAATGGATCCCAAAATTTCTGTTGCTGAGCAAGACAGTTGTTAAATGAGTTGTGCCCCCTTTACGATATTTTTTTGCCACAGTCACTAAGCCAATAACTGCAGTTTTTAGGTGAAGCATGCAACAGGTAAAGCAAAGCTGGCTTCTTCATTAATTTTGCTTGTTGGAAGCTGCCTGGGAAAGTTACCATTTGTGATCACATTTGTGATCACTGCAGCTGTAATAAACCCATGCCATTTGTCAAACACCCACATTTTGATCACATCAACATGGGGATGCTACAGTGGTCCTATATGTGAAAACAGGTCATGCCATTTTTTTCAGTGGTGTTGGGATTTCAAACAGTGAATGATTGTAAGTCGATCACAATTGCCTTAAATTAACACATTTCTGAATATTTATGATTGAACCATGTACATTATATTAAGAAACCATGTTCAAAACAGCAGATGCGGATACCTTTGAAAAGTAAATGGGTATCATCGTATGTGTTGTCATAGTATGTGTATTCTGTTTAAACTTCACATAATATAATGTAAATAAAATTCAATGTCTTCTAGGGTCCTGCAGGTCATCAAGGACCAGTTGGCTATCCTGGTCCCCGTGGTGTAAAGGTATGGCTAACATCATGTTTTTATTTGATAAACAATCAACCTGGCATTAATTTTTGCTAATCTGGTCCCTTGGCCTTTGTCATCTATATTTTCCCATAGGGTGCTGATGGCGTCCGAGGGCTAAAGGGTGGCAAAGGTGAAAAGGTAATTTGTTATTTACATTCTATTGCAAAATAACCACCCCAACTAAATGGGAAAAATCAAGTGAAAATAATGCCTATTATATTTAGATGAAAAATTATTATATGGTGACAGAGTACCCTCTTGAAATGTCTTCATATGGCCCAATGGTTTCAGCAAAAATTTTCTTGAACTTCTTTCAAAATAGGAAATGTCAAGCGTGAGAAATCAAGAAATCCAGACAGTTCAGATGAACGTAAAGGTTTATTACAAAGTTAAGCTGTCTATAAGAATCTGAACTACTAATGGTCAAAGCAAATAGGCAGTAGACAAGAGTCAGTGGAATTCAAGATGGGCTGGACTTAAATCTCTTGTGGCCATGAAAGGATTCAAGATTGATGACATATTTATCTCCTTCCTCGGGCTCAGCCTGCTCATCTCCCACAGAAAATGTGATAATTGTTTATGAATGAGAGTGAGTTTAACAGTTGAACACAATCTGTTGGAGGATTAGTAAATATGTTTTAATAATTATATATATGTTGCATATAATTATTAATCAAATTTGCTAGGTGTTTTCAATTCTTTAGGTGTGTGGTACTATTTCTCAGTATGGCTATTGCAAAATCAAATAATAGTAAAAGAACAGTCTCCAGGGTTAGGAATTTAGGCTTTTCCATGTAGATCAGTGGTCTTTTATGAGCTACTTATATAGGACAATTAGAATAATTTGTAGGGATAAAGTTCCTGACTACTTTGATGTGGTGCATAACGAAAGTTCCGACTTCCTTCTTGCGGTTGGCGCGATCCTTAGAGGGAAAACAATATAATTAGCCTATCTGGGATGAAAATAATTTTGCTTTTGTTTAAGATTATCTGTGTTTAAGAATATTAACAATATTTAATATTTAAAATAAGGTTAGATAAGGTTAGATAAAAACACATTTATATTTACATTACTACCAAATTCAAAACTTAAACTTAGTTGGACTGGATATACTATTTATTATATATTTATTAATTTATTATATATACCTATCATATAGATTGTTGCATTGTGTTGTATAGTGTTGCATAGAAGTTGAATATAGAACCCTATAAATTACTATATTTGACATTAGGAATTAGGATTTGAAAAATACATTTATACATATTCCAGTAACTAATTAGGATTACAGCATTAAGTAGAAAGATTTGATTAAAGCAATTAGACATGGTTCAATTTCTAACCAATGGGGTTATAATTACCTGAATTGGTTAAATCTGGGATAACATATTAATATAATTCAACAACATAAACAAATAATTAAAAAATGGACCTCTACACTAACTATAACTTTGAAAACGGAAGAGGGCTACCCCAACATAACAACACAATTGGGCAACAGCTTCGCCCATTGGCTCAAAAAACTATAGAAGAAATTCTGCCAGCAGAAAGAAACAAGCTAATGTCTCAAATGCCAAACATTCAACAATTTTGCTATCTTACAAGGAATTCAATGAGCGAAAACTACAAGAGACACATTAAAAAATCATAACAAGACAAGAGGCGATATTAACAAATTAAGAAGAGGAGATGGGCTAAATTAAAAGCAGAAATGAAAGTGG
This sequence comes from Laticauda laticaudata, assembly GCA_004320025.1. Classification (NCBI taxonomy): domain Eukaryota; kingdom Metazoa; phylum Chordata; class Lepidosauria; order Squamata; family Elapidae; genus Laticauda; species Laticauda laticaudata. Next base: position 59,497 of record BHFT01017561.1, on the reverse strand, counting down.
ATATCTCTAAAGTACGAGGATAAGATTGGAATGCTACAACAGCCTGAGAGAAAAATGAAGCCAACAATAAACAGAGTAGTAAAGAAAAGGACTGAACAAACCGAAAAGAAATTAGAAAGGGTAGACAAGATTAAAAAAATGTGAGCAAGAAATGGAAGACTCATTAGTCTTCCTAGAGAGGGCAAGTGGCTACATACTGAGATTCAAAAAGTAGAGGATCCAAGGAAGGAGACTTCGAACAATTAATGGTGGAAATATTGGCTGGATTATTGACAAGAATAAAGATGATTTATTAAAGGAACTTCAATGAAGTTTATAGAGTCACACTTAAACTGGTGCGAGGATGCCATAAAATGCCAAGAGAAGCCATATACGCTTTGCGAGAAGAGTTATTCGTGATATTATATTTAGGATGTCCAGGGACAGAACATTATGTATAAAGGCGCAAAGGAAATTCTGATTCTCAGCAAATCCCAAGAAGAGTAAGGCGAAACAAGAAGAGATTACAACTTTTTTAGCAACTACTTAAATTTAAAAAAGAATTGCTATTTAAATGGTTAATCCCAAAGGATATTTAGTCTCATGAAAGAAAGGAGAATTAAAAATAGGTTCTATGGAAAAAGGGCCCAAGAACTTATATGAACAACTTAGTAGGCCAGGATGACCAAATCAGTAAGGAGGAATTGGAATAACTCACAAGAAGACCAAAGTTACTACAGAAACACAAAAAGAGGGAACCTTTAAGAAACCAAGGGACTCACCTACTTACACCAGAGAAAAGAAGAAACTACACCCAACAAGAGGACCGGAGTTATTATAAGGAAATAAGAGCGAAACAGAACTAAATGTAAGGAAGAAAAGAACTCTATCAAATTAACATAAATGGCTTTAAATTCGACAATAAAAAGGAAGAAGAACTGATTAACTAAACTTAATTGAACAAAATGCTGATATAATATGCCTACAGAAATTCACATAAGGAAAAGTTAGATAAAGACTTCTTCGATTGGCCCGAAATTAAGAAACTATTTACTGCACCAGCCTGAATACAGAGGAAAAAAAATGGGATTGCAATACTTATGTTAAAGAGGATTTGAAAATCAAAGTTAGTATGGTCAGATTCTGATGGAAAAGAATCTTTGTTTTTACAGATGCTGGATTAATGCTATCTTCAACTCCTATTAGTGGTAATTTCATGCTCCAATTGAAGAACCAGAAAGAGTTTTTTAAACATTATATCGAAAAAAATAATAGATTTGAAAAAAAAGAAATGTCTATGCATCATAGGAGATTTAACTCTATTGCTGATTATCAAGAAAGACCATTAGTAATGGAGAGGATGAAAAAAGGGGGAAAGAGAGCTCCCTAAGATATGTAAGGAAATGATGGCAAAGAATTAAATTTGGTGGAATTTATGGAGAAGATTATACCCGAGAAAAAAACCATTTACATTCTAACTCAATTCACATCAAATATGACACGGAATTGGACATGGCATGGAATGAATGGGGAATTGCAAACGGAGATTAAAAGGAACAGACATTTTACCGAATGAGTGGGCAGCTGCATAATCCCAATTCAGATAATATGAAAGGTAGGAAGAAAACCCAAGAAAGCATGGACATTAAATAACCATTTAATAAAGAAAAACATAAGTACTTGAATAAACTTAAGGAGGAATTAAAATTGATTTCTTTAAAGGAAAATTGATAATAGCAAAACCACGAAAAAAACATTCTGGGATTACAATGAAAGAAGTAATAAGAGGTTACAATTAATTTCTTATAAATGCTCGGAGGAATAAAGAAAAGCATGCCAAGCAAAATACAATTACAACAAAACAAATTAAGGAATTAGAAATTCAATTACAGAAGACCGCAAAGGACTCAAGCGTGCAAAATCAAGATCATAAACTGCTTAAACATTAAATTGAATTTAATTGATCAAGAGATAAATGATTATAAATTTGAACATTGACTAGACAAACTTACTTTTTGAGCATGCTAATAAGCCAGGAAGATGGTTATCTTACAAACTAAAAAAAAAAGAAAAGAGACTGATATACCAACTAATAGATGGAAAACAGCGACACACAACAAGAGATTAAAACAACAGAAAAAAGAAATTGTTACATAAATATTTGAAGAGCTATATAAAAAGGAAGAAGTTAATGAGGTTAAAATAAGAAATTACTTAGATGAAATTAAAAGATAAAGAATGGGGAAGAAAATGCGTAGCTAGAATTATAAATAAACATTACTTGGTCCGAACTGAAATCAGCAATAGAGAATCAGAAAAATAATAAAGCTCCAGGGCCAGGACAGGATTCCAGTCGAGAGCAATTACAAAAGCAATTGCAGAACAAATGGACCTCTTATTGATGAAAGTTTTTAACGTGTCTTATTAGCAGCCAGGATTGCCAGGACCATGGAGGAGCATTGATTTAATTTGATCCCGAAGGAGGAATCTGATCCCAGACATATTAACTACTATAGGGCAATTTCCACTGCTAAACACCAAACTACAAAATATTTCACCTCCATAATAGCAAATAAAATTTTAAATCTATATATATACATGAAGATCAAAATGGAATTTTCTTCTGGGACCAGACATATTAGGAATAATTTAAGAACAAGGAGTAGAATGTTTTAGAATTTTATGAAGCCCACCCTGAAAAAACAAATTGCACTTAGTTTCTAGATGCAGAAAAAGGCCTTTGACAATTTAAATTGGCAATTTCTAATTTTTCAAAAACTTATAATATGAATTTAGGCACTAATTTTGAAAATATTATAACGATTATTTATGATTCCATAACAGGCCAAATATTATCGTAAAATTGGGGAATAAAATTAGAAAAAGGAGTCAGACAGTTGCCACTCTCACCCCTGCTCTTCATATTCTCATTAGAAAACACAATTTTAAATACGAATTAGGCAGAATTCAGAGATAAAAGGATTAAAGGTTAAGAAAGAAGAATACAAGTGCAAGCATTTGCCAATGATTGTGCAGTCTTTTTTTTATTGAGGAACCAATAGGAAAGAGACAAAAATTGACAAAATGAACTAGAACAATTTGGTAGCGTAGCAGGGACTCAAAATTAATAGGAAGAAACAAAATTAATGACTACCAAATTTTAACAGAAGACAGAAAAAAGATTTAGAAGAAACTTATGGGAATACAATGTGACAAAGAAAAGTTTTAAATATTTAGGAATATGATTGACAGCACATGCAGACACTTAAAGAAAATAATTATGACTTTGCTACAAAGGTAAAAAAAATTTTGAGAATCCATGGGGCAGATTTCAACTCTCATTATTGGGTAGATTGCTGCCGTTTAAAATGAGTATTCTTCCAAAGTTTTTATACTTATTTCAGATTTGATCCCAAACAAATACATTGAAAATGTTTTGTAAGAACTTAACAAACAACTCTGAAATTTATTTGACCAAGGGAAAAAATTCTTAGACATAAATTTAAAGGCAATGCAGGATTTTGAAGAGCAGGGGAGGCGTTGGCACTTCCCAAATTGGGAATTGTATCTATATTGCTGCCTCTTTAGTATGGCTAAAAGAGTGGTGGAATTTAATAATAATGAGAATTTCTATTCTTAGAAGGCCATGATCTGCAGGAGGGCGGGTGCATGGTTTTTTATGGATGTAGGGAAGTCAGTCAGGAAATATTTCCATAGGGACACTTTAATTAGAGACTTCATTATTAAAAACTAATGGGAAAAAAAAAAATACGGAAAAACACTATCTAAAAGTTACCGATTTGGATATTGACAATTGGAGCGGATGCATCCACCCAACATTTGGATATTACTAAAATGATTAAAATAGCAAGATTTATATGATATACAAGGAAATTTTGAAGATCACCGTAACAAGAAATTGGCAAGAGCGGGGATTTAAAATTTGATTCAGTGGGTATACCTCCAAATCCATTAGTAGATAACAAACGCATTAGGAAAGAATTTGGATTAACAATAAACCACAGCAATTAGACAAAATTTTCATTAGTACCAGACAAAAAAATTATAACTTAAATTTTAGAATTTATTCTATTAGAAGTAGAATTAGAAGAAGGAAACAGTCAAAGGGAAATGATAGCCTGGGAGTAGCGGAATGTTAGGTCGTAGTATCACTTAATGATAGGAAAAGGTCTTGGGGTAGAAACAATAAGATTACAAAATCCGCCAGTATATAAAGAAAAACAACTTATATAAAATGTTCTACAAGATTTGGCATCTTCCTCCTTCGAGATTGGCGAAGGATGCACCCCAATATGAGTCCGAAGTGCTGGAAATGCAAAAAAAAAAGAGCGGAACCTCTTTTCATAATGTGGTGGTCCTGTTTATAGGAAGCCCAAAAATTACTGCAAAGAAAAATCAGAAATTTGGTTGGAAGATATAACAAAAGAACAGATTGAGTATAAACCAGAAATCCCTTCCTTTAGGGATTTTGATAAACAGCTATTCCAAAAAAAGTGAAGTATATAACAATACATATACTAACAGCGGCCAGCATTAGCTTATGCCAAGGTTGGAAGCCACCCCCATATATCTACAGGGGAAGAATGATTATCCAAAAAATTTCCCAACTGCACCAGAAATGGATAGAACTAACCCAAGCACTAAAAAATAAGGATTACTTCAATATATTATGTAGCTGGGAACAAGTTGGTATAATTGGTTAGAACAAAGATAGATTTTACATTACAAGGCAAAAAAGAGTAAGATAAACTTATATGAGTGATATGCAAACACATGTAGGACAATGGTGACGTATATTGCATAAATTAAGGGAAGAAAAGATCTTACAAACTGTTGGAAAAATGAGGGAATGTTTTAATTGTTTTCCATTCCTTTCTTTCCTCTTCCCTCTTTTCTTTTTGCTTTTTCAACTGTGTATATTTTGTTTGTCGATGATGTCCAATAATCTTGAACAATAATGAAACCAATAACTTTTTTTTTAAAGGAAAGTTCCATTCCTTAAAATTAATTAATGGCAATAATCTACATTTCATTATTGCTGGGAACTACATTTCCAAGATTCCTGATTTTGAGATGTTATTTATAGCATCTATAATTTGCATTAATATTACGTTGACTCTATAAACATGACAAAAAAATGTCAGAAAACAGGAATGCACAAAATTTCATCATCTACAAAATTTGCATTCCCCCCAAAGATCAATTTGGTATATACTTTCTGGAGCTGCAAATAACTAATGTAATAAAATATATCTACAGTATGTTTTTAAACTTTACAAAATTTGACATGCGGTTATTGTGTTTTTGTACTCCAGGAAAATTTATAAAATTTAACCTCCAACTTCTTTAAATTTAACTCTTCTCTGTGTGTTTGATCTAAGAACTGCTTTGGCAAAATTTCAGAGAAGTTTAGAAAAAGGATATATTTCATGTTCTAATTTGGGAGATACTAATTAGTCTGGTACTATTCAAATGTGAACACATAGGAAGCAGCCCTACTAAGGAATCCTAGAAACATAATTTGCCAAGGACTTCATAATACCATTAATATACACTGCTCAAAAAAATAAAGGGAACACTTAAACAACACATTTGTAACTCCAAGTCAATCACACTTCTGTGAAATCAAAACTGTCCACTGAGGTTAGCAACACTGATTGACAATCAATTTGCACATTGCTGTTTGTGCAAAATGGAATAGACAACAAGTGGAAAGCATAGGCAGTTAGCAAGACATCCCCAAATAAAGGAGGGGTTCTGCAGGTGGTGACCACAGACCACTTCATCAGTCCTATGCTTTCTGACTGATAGTTTGGTCACTTTTGAATGCTGCGTGGTGCTTTCATCTAGTTGTAGCATGAGATGGAATCTTACAACCCATACAAGTGGCTTCAGATAATGCAGCTCATCAGGATGGCCACATCAATGCGCAACTGTCGGCAAAGAAGGTTTGCTGGTCTGTAAGCGTTAGTGTCCAGGAGTTATGGAGGCGCATACCAGGAGACAGGCCAGTACATCAAGGGAGACATGGACCGGAGGAGGGTGGTAGGAAGGCAAACAAAGCCCAGCATCAGGACCGCGACCTTTCAGTTTTGTGCAAGAGGAGGACAGGAGGAGCATCGCCAAGCCCTGCAAAATGACTCCAGCGGGTCACAAATGTGGCATTTGTGGGCTGCTCAAACTTATCAGAAACAGACTCCATGAGGGATGTATGAGGGCCCGACGTCCACAGGTGGGTGGTGTGCTTACAGCCCAACACCATGCAGGACATTGGCATTTGCCAGAGAACACCAAAATTGGCAAATTCACCACTGGCAACCCTGTGCTCTTCACAGATGAAAAGCAGGTTCACACTGAGGCACATGTGACAGACATTGACAGGAGATGCCATGGAGAGCATTCTGCTTGGCCTTGCAACATCATCCAGCACGACCGGTTTGGGCAGTGGGTCAGTAATGGTGTGGGGTTGGCATTTCTTTAGGGGCCGCACCGCCCTCCATGTGCTTGCCAGATATAGCCTGACTGCATTAGGTACCGAGATGAGATCCTCAGACCCCTTGTGAGACCATATGCTGGGTGCTGTTGGCCCGGAGGTTCAATCCTAATGCAAGACCAGTGCTAGATCTCTTGTGCTGGGGTATTGAGAGCAGGTCCTGGCAAGACAAAGGCATTGATGCTATAGCCTGGCCCGCCTCGTTCCCCAGACCTGAATCCAACTGAAGCACATCTGGGACATCAATGTCTCGCTCCATCCGATCAATGCCATGTTGGCACCACAGACTGTCCAGGAGTTGGGGGAATGCTTTAGTCCCAAGTATGGGAGGAGATCCCTCAGGGAGACCATCCGCCACCTCACCAGGAGCATTGCCCAGCATTTATAGGGAGGTCATTACAGGGCCACGTAGAGGCCAACACACCACTACTGACTTCATTTTTGACTTTTTTTAGAGGACATTACATCAAAGTTGGTCAGCCTTCTGGTGTTTTTTCCACTGTTAATTTGCTGTAACTCCAAATCCAGTTCTTCCATGGTTTGCTAAATTTGATTGTCATTGATAATTTTGTGTGATTTTGTTCGTCAGCATGTTCAACTGTGTAAGGACAAAGTATTTCATTCAGATCTAGGATGTCTTATTTTTGTGTTCCCTTTATTTTTTTGAGCAGTGTATAACAGAAGCATTCTAGTGTTTGGTCCCAATGATTCCTGGTTCATCCTCCAGCATCAGAAAAGATAACATTAAAAAAAAGAAAAGAAACAAAGACTTTCAACAGAACAAACTCATTCTGAAATAGATCAAATGCCGGATTTCATTGACTGGATGACTTGGAAATACTGTTTTTTTAACTTTCCAGGTGCAGATATGTTGTGGTTACTGTATCATTGCAACAAGTAAAATATGGCTGTGTTGATCAGCCTTTAATCAGTTGTAGCATCTTTGGGTTATATTCCAATTGACTTTTGAATGTGAAATATCTGATGGGAAAAAATCCCAACACTTTTAAAGCTGGAAATATAAGGAGGAAATTTAATAAGGAAAAGTAACGTTATAATGAAGAGCTCATTGACGAATTAAGAAATGAATGCCCCTATTGCCTTAAGCACCTTTCTCATTATTCATTCTTCTTTTTTTTAAAGCTGAAAAGTAATTCAATTCAGCTGTGACTTTTTTTTTGATACAGAAATTGCCATATTGCAGTAATTTGGTGTATTATGATCCAACTTTAGTAATGTAAATTATTGTGACTTACAGCAAAACAGCTATATTATGGTAGTCTATGTCTATAAAAAAAGGCTTGATTTGAAAATAGCTATGGTTGTCATGTGCATTATATTAATTTATCCAAATTCTTTAACAACTTCCATTCTGATTTCTTAAGGAATTATATTATATTTCCTTTTCTCACTACAAAAATATAGGGTGAAGATGGCTTCCCTGGATTTAAAGGTGATATGGGCCTTAAGGGTGATAGAGTAAGTATTACTTACCTCTTTAGATCTATTGAGCAATTGGACTTAAATTGATAAAGGGAACTTTCATTATCACTTCATCCATTCAGGATATTTTTTAGTCTCAGTTGAACACATAGAGATCTTCATGAATGAAAACTACTGTATTATGAATATATGATTGATTCTTCAGAAGACTTTTCTCGTTCCCCAAAAAGGAAAGAACTCTATTAGATTTTAAATAATTAGTTTCTATGTTGCTCTGGTCATCAACTGACTAAGGAATTGACTATCCTGTCATGTGTAAATAGGAGTAAAGCAACACGATAACTAACAAATTTTAACATCTATGAATTTAATACAATATAGCAGAATATACCAATGCTAAGGAACCATACAAATCTATTCAGTCATATACAGGAAGAATCTTTTAATTCGCCTTCTCTCAAAGGCCCCAGTAATCAAATATACTTGGATGTAATCAAAACCAGGTTGAATCAAAACCAACTACATTGCTTAGTAACCAAAATTCCTGTCCCAATTATGGTCATAAATCCCAGGACAGGTATTCCTTAGTTTATGACCATATTTGGGACAGGAATTTTGGTCACTAAGCAATATAGTTGTTAAGCAAGTCATCTTGAGACCAGATCTGATTTCATGATCATTTTTACCTCAGATGTTAAGCAAATCACTTGATTGTTAGTGAATCATGTGGTTGTTAAGCAATTCCGGTTTCCCCAATTGATTTTCCTTGTCAGAAGCCATCAGGGAAGCTCACAGTCCCATGACCATACAAGAACCATTGTAAATGCATACCAGCTGTCAAGTGCCCAAATTGTGATCACATGACAGTAAAAACTTTGAGGATAGGTTATAAGTTATTTTTTCCATGGCCATTGTCACTTCAAAATGTCATTAAACAAACAATCGTAAATCAAGGACTACCTAGATTGTTGGGCTAGTTCAATGCCCAAAGAAGACCTTCACCATCAAGAACTTGTAGGTGATAGAGTTTAGGAGACGGAATCTGAATGCATGTGGTGTTTGCTAGCAAGACAATGGCTTAAGCTTTGTACTAGAACTTCTCTATCCTCCATTCCTCCTCTCCATCCCTACCCCGTAGATTGATAAGAGCTTTTAGTAATCTCTACTGTGTTACTGCAGAACTTTTGGAAATATCAAAAGATAACACTTGCTTTTTGAGAACTTTTCTTAAGAGGTGTATTTTATGGGGCTGCATGGCTTCTGATTTTTATAATCTGAGGATGGGTTCACTTTTCATTAAAGCTTTATTTATGCTTTATTAATCATTGAAATTTGATTAATACTGGTATTTACTGTTTAATTGTTCCACATTGTCTCACCTTGGCTGGAAGGTAACCTTAAAGTAATTTAAATTATAAATTGACAACACACAGTAGTGGAATCATTGTACATACTATGCTACTCCTGCATAAGCATTGCTTTTAATATTCTCCAGACATTTATGATTTATTATTCTCGTTATTGGTATGAATGTGTCAGATTTTGTACTCTTCTGACAGATCTCAGATTGCTTGTTGCTTCTTCTTACAATAGTAGTATCATCATATGAAAATCTCAAAACCTCCAAAAACTTTATAACAAAATAAAGCAATTTATTTTATGTTATTCAATATTGTTAATGTAGTACAGAAGCTGTGTCTCAATGTAGTACAGAAGCTGATATTTTACGAAGTTGCATGCAGTTGATACTATTGAGCAAGAACATTTTCTATGCTATCTGTATTCATTTATTTATTTATTTATTTATTTATTTATTGGTATAAAATGGATCATCAAGGTGATTTTTTAAATGGATCAAGTTTGAATAATATGTATGAAATTTAATCAAAACAGATTGAAACCACTGTCAAGGTTAATAGCAATAGCACTTAAACTTATATACTGCTTCATAGTGCTTTTCAGCCATCTCTAAGAGGTTTACAGAGTCAGCATATTGCCTTCAACAATCTGGAGCTTCATTTTACTGACCTTGGAAGGATGGAAGGCTAACTCAACCTTGAGATGATCAGAATTGAACTCCTGGCAACCAAGCAGAATTAGTCTGCAATACTGCATCCTAACCAATGTGCCACCATGGCTCAGACAATAAATCTTGAGGCATCTGCAATAAAAAAGAAAAAACTGAATGAGGATTTCTTCCTGTACCACAACTGTGGTTGGCTCTAATTAATAGTGTCAACCTTTCTGATTTTAGCCAGAACAACTAATGAGGATGCTGATTAATCAAGTTATAGAAAAGAAAGAAAGGTATGCCAACTGTTTTGCTTTCTGGGGTGGCTCCCGAGCTATTGTCTTTAGAAAGCTTTAGGAGGAACTTAATTTGAGAGAGTCCAGTAGATGGGCTTTAAAAAATTAGTGTTCAGGATTGTGTTTTTTTTATTGTGGAGACAGGTGGTTAATTTTTATTGTTTTATTTACTCAATATTTTTAAGGGTGAAGTTGGTTCTCTTGGTCCTCGAGGAGAAGATGGCCCTGAAGGTCCCAAAGGTCGTGCAGGTCCTACAGGAGACTCCGGTGGCCCTGGCCAAGCTGGAGAAAAGGTGAGTAGTTTGATATTTCTATTATGAGAATTAATCAGCACTATACTAGCAAGAATGTGACAGAATAATTGAAGCATAAAAGACATATGGAAACATTTATGTCATGTTTGAAATGTGTATGTAGATGATGTGGGGATCTCAGATCTGTCATATATTTGGAGTTATAACAGATAACAGATAATCAGAGTAGGAAGGGACCTCGTCGATCATCTAGTCCAATCTCCCACCCAAGCAGGAGGCTCTACACCATTTCTGACAAATGGCAGTCCAATCTCTCTTGAAAGTCTCAAGTGATGGCGCTCCCACAACTTCCAAGGGCAAGCTGTTGCCTTTGGTTGATTGTTCTCATTTAGTCTTTCAAAGAGGAATAAAGGTCCAATTTAGAGAGGAACAAGTCAAAGGTAGGTATATTCCTTGTCTGTCCTTCGGTTGCTTTAGAAAAAAGCTTGACCACTTCTCCTCTGTGGCAGCCCCTCAAATACTGGAAGACTGCTATCATTCTCCCCTGGTCCTTCTCTTCACTAGACTAGCCATTCCCAGTTCTTGTAACCGTTCTTCATATGTTTTAGTTTCCAGTCCCCTAATCATCCTGGTTGCTCTTCTCTGTACTTTTTCTAGCATCTCAATATTTTTTTATAATGTGGTGACCAAAACTGGAGTTATGAGAACCTATATTACATGAGTCCCTTTTTCCCTGGATGAAAAAAAACACATTTTTATATGATAACTGTTATGCCAGTGGAAAGTGGAAAGTGGAAAACCAAAACACTCATTCCAAACCAGTGTTTCTTATCAAGGAAAGAAAAAAATCACTATGTAGAGCTATGGACCAAGAGCAATTTGTCTCCTCTGTATTTTGTTTCACTTTCTGAAATAGTCCCTCAATTGACTATTCCTGGATTGTGTTTCTGCATCTAATGTCTGTACATTTAGGCAAATTCTTTCACTTTTCCCAAATCACTTCCAGGTGTCCTTTCTCTTTGCTTGGTGTGTAGATAGTCTTTTATTCAACTACATTTCTGCTTGATTGCATTGGTGGTCTGATCAAAGACAGGGTTGTTTATAAAAATCTTTCGAATGACTCTCCCCAGGTGATTCCCTTTCCATGTAAAAAAGAGAAAGGAAGGTTATAATTTGATGCTATAGAGCTTTATAAGCTGTCATAAAAAATACTTTCAAAGTCAGATCATTCATTCCAGAAAATATTCCTTTCAGCTTCACTTAACTGTTGGGAGCTATTTGGAATTAATGATCCTTATAATGTTTCAAGACATCTTGCCAGCTGTTAAAAAGGTCATGAATAAAGAACGCCACTATTATAATTATGGATAAATGGTAGCATAATTGGAAAGTTATCACTAAGTTCTCATTAAATTCCAATTCCATAAAACACAGGAATATGAACATCACTTTCTCCCACAAGCTAAATTAATTCCTATTGTGTTACTTTGATAGAGAAGTATTATGATAGATACTGAATTCGACAGAAAGGAGTGTGGGCAGAAAAAAATATCTCAGAGTTAGTGCAATTTTGCAAATGTTTACATGAGTGTATCTTTATATGAAGTTGTTACAAATTGGTTATTGAGCCATCTGTGTCTTTCCTTCCTCCCCAGCTTGTGCAGGGATCATATCATCTTAGAGATGAAAGAAACTGTTGAGGCCATACCCTGTTCAGTGAAAGAATTAAGATATCTCTGATAGATGTCTATCTAGTGTTTCTTTCAAATACATCCAGCTCTTCTACCTTGCACTATGAAATTACATTTTTAAGGTTTCTTTTTAACATTCATCTAGAATCTGTACTCTGCATCCATACTTTGGGTTAATAGAGAATAAATCTTGGCCTTTTTCTGTGTGACATCCATTCAGTTATTGGCAGTCCATTGTATTGCATCCATCCTATTCTTCTTGTTAAAATTAAGCCTGACCAGAATTTTTCCATACAGGATTTATCTTGCAGTTGTCTGATTGTCCTCATTACCCTTCCTTTAATGTATTCCTTTCCCTGCCCCCCCCATAATCCTTTAAATTGTCATGCTCAGATATAAACACATGGTGCGACAGAACTATTATTTTTCTTGATTTGAAAATGGTACTACATAAGTACTGATTCATTCTAAAAGTATGTTTGCTTTTTTCTGTAAGCAAAAACATTTTGCTGTCTCTTGCATTGGTCCATTCAGTTCATTGTTCACCACAGGCTGTTGAACGTATACCCTGTTGTCAAAGAGAACAATAAATAAAAAACTTGCATAGTTGTAGCTTTATTATTATTATTATTTATCACTTTGCTTTTAACATTTTTATCGATCTTTTAGTATACTAATTCTGTTACTTGCCTTTATTCTGAAATTACAAAAAAAAGGCAACCTTTTGTTGTTGTTTTCTGCATTCTTTGTCAACAAAGGGTTGTGCTAAGCTTGATATTTTCTGAAGCCAGCTCTACAATTTTGGACTACTTGTGCACTCTAGCCAACCAATTTTTTTTCTCCACATTTTTATTAGTTAAAAGATCACCATTGGGTAATTCTGTTGCTTTCTTTCAACTATTCCACCCTTCACACTGCTGTGATTATAATTTTAACACCCTTTAGTTTGACAAGTTATTGAATTCTTGTTCTCTTCAGCTTCTTCTGACCTGAAAATTTTCTTGTCAAATTTTCCTGTCATTGCCCTGAGCTTATTGAAATTTATAAGTCCATGATTCATTTATAGCTATTTTCAGATTTGGCATGCCTTAGAATCCGGTATTTCTGTCACTTTTTCAGCCGGAAGTTTTTGTTTTGGTTTCAATTTTTTGGGAGAGGGACTGAAATAATAAACAAGTTGGAGAGAAAGTAAAACAAAATCCAGGTAGGCTAAAGGCCATAGTTCATTGAATTTGATAACTCTACCCAAACATAAACATTTGAGAAATAATATTAGATTGTTTGCTCTTAAAATATCTATAACAGCAATACATATTCAAACCACCAGTCTATGATTCTTGGTTAAAGTATTTTTTTTAATATCATTTTATTCAAGTTTGAATGAGCAATAATATTTCATATTTCATCTTTTAAATAATTGTCTGATGAGTCATAAAATCTAAGAAAAGCAGCAAACCTAGAATGGTAAGCTAACCTGTTAAGATTTAAGATATTTTACATTGGTATAAAATGTATTAAAGACACATTTCCTTTTCTCTTGAATAGAATGCTTTTACAATTTCTTACTTGAGGATTACTTACTTGATTTCTTACTTACTATGATCCTTCTTAAGGATCATAACTATGTCCATTGCTGAGGATCCTGATTATTGCATATATTAAAAATTTGTATATTAAAGATCTCAGGAATATCATCATAGGTACTGCTCCTCCTAAAGTTTGAAAAGTGAATATTTCAGGGTAAAAAAAAAGGAGTTCAGGAAGTTGAAATATTTACTTAGGCCCTCAAATTCTTCCTGATCCCATATTAGTTTGCCATTGCTGCTTGTGTCTTCTACTGTCTTCTACTGTTCTATATTTTAGTATATTTTCCTTTCAGCACAATGATCCTTATTCGTTCAATAAGCTTAACTGGTTTGAAGAAGTATGTCATGGGAACACACAAAAGGGTTCAGTTGTCTCTATCGGCCACTGGGGAGTTAAATTACCTCAAACGAATATGCCATCATACATAGAGTTAAATTAACTCCAACCAGTTAGATATATCATTGAAATACCCAAAAAGAACTGAAGAGAATGTGCAGATGAAAAAGCAAACTTCTCCATTGTCGAATTCTTGCCAAGGTTTGGCAGCGCATAGCACATCTTCCGAAGTCTGGCTTGCAGTTAATGGCCAAACAACACCTGTTTGCACAGTCAGTATTAAAGAGGCTAGTAAAGTAATGAAATTTTGCCAGTATTTTCTCAGTGCAAAGATTTAACAGATATTAAGGTAGGGATTCCATATTCTCATTTATGTATTTCTAGAATCACTGATAAGGAGATTTGATTTGTTAGTGATTGACTTAGTTAAGTGTTTTATGAGGACAGGAGCAGTGTAACAGTACAAAAAATGTGACTCTTGCTCAAGTGGGTTTGCCTTACTTTTGCATTATGTGACTATTACATTTGACTCCATGAGCGACAACATAATCAATTCAGAAACAGATAACTTTTGAAGAAAATATAATGCTGTCAGATATTTTTTTTTGCTCAGAGAAAACCAGGTGCTTTGCAGAACAGAGGCATGCTTAAGGAAAACCTCAACAGTACATAATTCCATCCTTCTGGGGCTAATAGAAGATGGGAAGGATTGCAAAACATCACAAACAGAAGGCCACATAGTTAATTTATTGTCTCTCAGGAGCACAGTAATCATCAGCAATGTTATCACTACTAAGCAAGGACTTCCAAAATTTCTATTCACTACATTACCCCATTCCTCATCCTCTTCCCTCCCTACCCTTGAATAGGGATTGACATTCTGGGGGTCTCTTGTGGTCCCAGCTAAAATTGCCAAAGCTCATTGATATAGTTTCTCATCCTTTTGAAGAAGGAAGCCCAGGAAACCAAACTTGATGTCATTTTGAAAAAGAGCTCGTGACCAAATTCCTGCTACCTGAACCCAGAAAAGATAGCCCAATTCACGTGAGGTTAAATGGCCATGCTCGTTTTGCATAATTCTCCTCCTATTGTGGTCATCTCCAGGATTGTTAAGTGTGCTTCCTCGGTGCCTGAAAGGTTACCACTCTTACCTTCAAGGATCACTAACTCTCCTTCCACTGCTCAGAATAGCTTTATTGTTTTTGAGCAATGACATTTCTATTTGATATTTGTTCTGATTTCTAATACATTCATATTACTTTGGCTGAAGATACTAACATACCACCCCACTCTCCCACAAACACTGAGACATATTCTAATTCAAATTTTGCTTGTCCAATGTATTACCGTCCCATTCCCAGCACTGACAAACAGTATACTCATAATTGATGCAATAATTTTTTTAAAAAAGAGGCAAATATTCAAACATTTAAGGAAGGTCATAATATAGAATATTTATAATATCTCCAGTGCTATTTATTGTTCTTTTTTATATAGAGCCGTGGGATAATGGAAGGAAATGCAGGATTACAACTTTTAATGTTTGTTTTCAGATTTAAAAAATTTAAGTACTGTGCTCTTTCTTTCACTTTATGTCTGTCTGTCTATTTCTCTCTCTCTTACACATAAACACACATTCACATAATGCACACAACCCGCACACACAACCCACCTTGAAATCTATCTAATTTTACTTGGTTTGAACTTCAGAAGAATCAAAGGAAAAGCCCAGCTGGCACAATGTCTCATCTTGTGTGATGTCTCCAAACCTTGCAGTTTTCATCCAGTTCTGTGATGTTTGATAAAGCTTGGTCAGTCCCAGTAAACTACCTTTGTTGATTTTTCTCTTGGGTACTGTCAGCTGATCGAGTTCATATAGTAAACTTTGTTTATTTTGAGTAATGTTCCTTAATAAATATTCTTAAATATCTTTATCCTGTTGTTTTCCTGCATGTTGTTTATGTTGAAATGCTCCAAAACCACCCTTTCTTCCTCTATGGCTTACTCTGAGCAGGTCTCATGTATTCCATCTTTCATAAATGTCTTTTCTGATCCTCACAAATTCAGTATCTATGGGATAGATGGACAAACAGACAGAGAAATAGATTAATCTATGGCTAGATAGACATATCCAAACAGCTACAAATCAATAAGTATGATGTCTACATATAAATGCTGGTTACGATATGAAGATATTTGGAAAAAGTACATAAAATTAATGTTTGTTTTTTTAATTATAGGGTAAACTTGGTGTTCCTGGTTTGCCAGGATATCCAGGAAGACAAGGCCCTAAGGTAAATTTTCTACATCACTGGTAATTTAAGATTTATGTAATTTGTAATTTAAGATTTAATAGTGCATGCACATTTGTTTAGGTGAATGAATGTATATGAGTTTGTTACTTATAATTGATTCACACTTGACTTGAATAACGATAATAAAAATTATTGACACAATAGTATATCTCAATAACATATTAAGGAATCCAGAACACTATTGAAAAGCCCCTCACTACTATTTTCCAGGCTGGAAACTGTTGAGTTAAAATTTTCTCAAGGTTCTGCTTTTCTATCAATCTTTCTTCTGCCTTGTCTTCTCTAAGGATTTGGAAATGGTATACAAATTCAGTTCCTGTTCAGTATGACTTAGCGTTATTTTATCAGTCTGAATCTATTCCTATTTCTTTGGAATATTTTTTTCTATATTCAAATGTAGAAATCAAATAATATGAAGTCTTTTAATGGGAGGAAAATATCACATTTCATATGAATAGAACATTTTGCATGAATTTCTGAGCAAAAATATTCTTTATTAATTTTCCCGATTAATTCCACATTCAAGCCCAGTTGTTTCTTTCATTAAATAACATCTGTCTACCCATTATGGAAGCAAACTGCTTATAATCCATTATTATAATTGATACAAATGTCATGTGATAGAAATATCAGTGGAGTGGTCAGCTGTGCTTATAATTATGGCAATTGACACCTTAAAGGCATTTTTCCTTGTAAAGCTATCACTATTTTGACATTTTTATTGATGTTCAGGTCTAAATGATACCATATTAATTTTACCGTTATGACTGAGTCTGACTTCAAATAATTATGCAACAATAGGAAGCTTGTGTGGTATTTTTTCCTGGTTGTAAGTAATCAAATCTGATTCAAACTGACTTAAAACCATAAACCATAAACAAAATAGTCATAAAAATGAAGTCAAAAGTAGCAAAACAGTACATTATGTATTAGGTACCATTTTTTGTTTGTGGTATTTATGTAGTATTATGTAGGTATAAGTGAATTTGAATGTATATATATTGTAAGTGTGTCTGTGTTCATATATGTATATGTATGTATGCATATAAGTTTTTGTATGTTTGTGTGTGTATAGATAGATAGATACACACACACACATGTTTGTGTATGTATGTATGTGTATGTATATATACAAACATAGTATATACACCTCCCTTCAATATCTGTACCTAAAGTAATACAATATATTGATATTAAGATACTATTCACATTCAAATTATATTATAGAAAATTTAAAATCTTTTTTTTATTTCTTAAAAAAACTCTCACAATTAATAAACTATAAAATTTGATAATATAGATGGATAGTATATTTGTTCTAGTAGGTGTCCATCCCTAACCACCATGATATATACAAACACATCACTTTTTTTTTTACCTGTGCCACAGTGTCATACACATATTCCATCACTTGCCCTTTTCTGTAGACATTAGTTTTCTAACAATGCCAGTAAAGCTAAATCAATTATGAAATTAAAATCCATGATATAATATTATGGGGACATTTGTTCTCTGTTTTCTGTGTATTTGTATTTATGTATTCTGTGTATTTGTGTATACTTAACTTATTTATCTGTTAAGTATGCTGTGCTTTATATTCAAATTATTGTAATGGCACACATCTACTCCTACCCCTACTCCTGTGTCTTCTTTCCGTGAATGGTGGCTTGATATGTCATTGTTTTCAAAATAAATATATAAGTTTACTGTTAATTCTTTACTGCATTCTGGACTTGAACAATTATGGTAAGTAACTGAAAACTGTTAATATCTATTTTTATGTTTGGATTGTATGACTTAAATAATATACTATATGTTGTGTTACTTAAATATAGTTCATAATAAAAAGTGGTTTACATCTGGAAGTTCCAGATTAAATCTTTGAAACGATCAAGTAGGAAGATAAGACATTTCTGTCTCAAAATCTGGAGAACAGTAATGGAGATATTGAATAAATTGATGAATAGCTTGACTTGATATAAGACAGCATTCTATATTCTACCATGCTATGATTTCAGTGGCCTCCCAAGTATGAAACAGGGAGAAACAGTCTAAGCTCTGTGGAATGCATTTGCTATTAAAAACAGTGGATTTAGTTTAAATATTTTTTTTTGTAATTGAATGGACAGTAGAATGTTTCATCAAATATGTCATCACCTTCAGGATACAATATTATAATCTATCAAAAGTATACAACATGAAAGGTTTGCTAGATATTTATATCGATTAAAAGTACATTTGTATTTTTTTTTGCAGGGATCTACTGGGTTTCCTGGATTTCCAGGTTCTAATGGTGAGAAAGGAGGAAGGGTAAGTCATAGCATTTTGCCTATAAAGTTATGAATATATGGAATATGAATTTGGGAACATTAAACAGATTGGAATGTACAGTATTATAACATTTCCTATGTTGGATGTTGCTCAAAATAAAGAAAAAAAATGAAATGATAGCAGTTCAGGATTATCAAGGCTTTTAAAATAAAAATCAATGTGGTACATATCCATTATGGCTGCAATTTAAGCAACGTGAAATCCTACTATACACAAATGTAGCTCCCCATTAAAAGATACCGCTTAATGAGGTGTCACGACACAGGTTGGACAGTAATGGAGATATTGAATAAGTTGACGAATAGCTTGACTTGATATAAGACAGCATTCTATATTCTACCATGCTATGCTTTCAGTGGCCTCCCAAGTATGAAACAGGGAGTACACAAGCGTAGACAATCAGGATTATTTTTGTTCCTCCTCTACCTATCTAGTGAAAAGATCGATTGATTAATTGATTGGTATGTTTGATATACCTGGCCATTGCATACAAATGTCTTTGGGTGAATTAAAACACAGAAAGACTCATGATGTACCCCAGCTTGCAAGAATAAGCAATAAATCCACTTGAAGTCGCCTAACCATCTGACCCAAATGCCTGGAGAAATATAGCCAGATCAAAAAGCCAATTTAGAGGGTTGGGACATAGTGTTTCAGGTGCTTCCAGTGAGACGGCATGACACTGAGTTCAAATAAGGTGTTATTGTTTGATAGAAGGGCCCTGGAGTTGAAGCAGATGAAAGTATAAGTGGATGGCCCAACTGAGTATATCATTAAATATATAAAATGCAAAGAATATTTGTAGATAGCAATAAGCAACAGCACTTAGACCTATATACTGCTTCACAGTGCTTCACAGCCCTCTCTAAGCGATTTACAGAGTTGGCATATTGCCCCCGACAACCTGGGTCCTCATTTTACTGACCTTGGAAGGATGGGTCCACCTTGAGCCATTCAGAATCGAACTTCTGGAGTGAACAGTGAGTTAGCCTGCAGTACTACACTCTAACCACTGTGCCACCACAGCTCATAATTATGGAGTTTGAAAAGGAAATTCAATTCCCATGATGAGACTGTAAGAAATTGCTATTCTGAAGACTAATGTTCATAATGTGCTTTGGGGAAATAACCCCTCCCCCCTCCCCATGTTATCATTGAAAAGCCAACTTGTCTGCAGCTCAAAAATAGAATAAGCCTCTAAAGAAAACATTTTTAAAGAGATAAGATATCAAGACTTTGCTCTTTTGTTGAAGATGGTGAATACATTCATAATGCCAACTAAGCGAATTGTCGAAAATTCACAGCATTGGTAGCCATAAAGCTCAGCTGGATGTAGCTGATTGCTTGTGATAGAGCTGCACAAAAGTCATCAAAGGGGAAAGACGGGATGACAGTTATACTTCATGGTAGCTTAGTGTGCCATTAAGTGAGACTGAAGTAATGCATAGCATTAATCTGCCTATCATTTCATTTTATTTAATGGGAATGAAATTTATCACTTTAAATGTCTGGATACAGAGTTCCATATGAGGACTGCTTGCCACATAAATTGGCAAAATGATATTTATAACTAAAGGGGACTCATGAATTCCTAATTACTTGCACAATTAATCTTTAGGAGAATGGGGTTCCCTTCTCCACATGGAATTCTCTTAATTCTTCAAAGACGTATAAATGTTATATCATGTATATGCAAAGGGTAATAAAAGTGTTCAAATTTAAAAGCATCTAGCACATGCCTATTCTTGTAACAAATCTAATAATAAAGGCAGATGGAGTATAGGGAAGGAAGAGAAGGGAGTAGGAAGAAACTCCAGTCCCCCCTTTTTACAATTTATCACTAGATTAAATTTCTCAGTTATAATTTAAGGTAGAACTGGGCAACTGTTTTGTTGTCAAGGGTTACATGTAACTTTCTGAGGAGAGATTGAGAAATTTAAAGTAGACGAGGCTACGTCACACAAGTTGAAGTTTTGAAGACTTTCTCCCCCACCCCCTTAACGGTAGTAGGGGTTTTGTCTTCTTTTTCCTTATTCATTTTCAAAGGGACAGGAAACCCAACCATTAATTTTCTGATGGAACACATATATCCATATTCTTCTCGTGTGTGTGTACACATACACACACACACTTGATTCTAAAATCTCCGTGTTATTATATATATGTAGCTTAAAACTGAAACCTTCATTATGAAACTAGGATTTTGATGTATACTCTTTCTTCATTATTTTTCATTTTGTTTCCAATTTTATATTTAATTTTGAAGAAAAAGTAAAATAATTATGTTTTAACACTAATATTCAAACTGTAATTAACTTGGATAGAATAGCCACTCCCTGCTTATGTAGGAAGGTACCTACAGAATAGAAACTCTAAGGTACCTACATAATAGAATATCAAGAAACTATATTTTATACATATTGTTATAGTAGTAAGGCTGAGAAGATGGAGCAATAGATGGCTTATATTGCTAGATATAACAATGTTAAAAGAATGAGCTAGCACTATATTAACTTTTTGTGGATATATTTTTACTTTCTTCAAATGTCATTCTTATTCTGTATATTGGTTGCTATATTTCATTTTACACAGAGAGATAGCTACATACAGTACATACATATATTCATGTATGCATATACAGTACATAAAGATAGATAGATAGAGTAGATAGGTAGGTAGGTAGGTAGGTAGGTAATTGCATGGATGGATGGATAGATAGATAAGATAGATAGATAGATAGATAGATAGATAGATAGATAGATAGATAGATAGATAGATAGATAGATAGATAGATAGACAGACCAGACAGACAGACAGACAGACAGACAGACAGACAGACAGACAGACAGACACATAGACCAGACCAGACCTCCCCTCCACATGACTATAAGCATCTTATAGAAATCACATGACATTACATGCATTGTGATGTCATGTAACTCATGGCAAACAATGACATGATGACATAGAGTATGTAACATCATTTTTACCTCGTCTCCCTCTACACTACAGACATTCAGAGCTTAAATCCACATGATTTTAGGAAATGGCTCCTCATACGGAGAGGAAGTGCACATTTGAATCAATCAAGTAAAAGTAGAGTGTTTTGAGTTGTGGTTCGATCAGTTACTTGAAAATCAAGGACAATGGCCTTCATTTGGCTATATATCTAAATGGATAACAACTTTTTGCACTGAGTGGAAACTGAGGAAAGAAAGAAACTACAGACTGAACCTTTGGCTCAAATATCTTGCCTGCTGGGCTACTTTTATGAGTCTTTGTCTCCTGCAAGGATTTATAGACTCAGCATAATTACCAAGATAGTTTTTAAAGTTAAAATTAGAAACTTTTATTAATCACAATGGTAGCATTGTATGCTTCGCTGAATAGAGGTTTACATCATGCTAAGAGCCAGATTGGTGCCTTGGTTCTGACAAAATAATCACAGTTAAGATTGAAATAGACGTCAGTTCTATGAATACAGTTAATGTGCTAATTTGCTATTATGCAAATGGAAGCCACCGAGCAGCTAAGCAAAATATGGGGCTAGGCAAATGGGGAGAGGTCAGCTGAGGCTGAACTTGTTTTTCCTTGCCACAACGGACTGTATTTCTGAAGCTTCTTCATGCATTTTAAAGGCCCTGCACTTCAAAGGAGCGGGGGTGGGGAGGGGGGGAGAGACTTCTTTTGAAATGCAAATGCTGGATTCAGCTGAGCAATTTATGCTGGCACTATGAGGGGGGGGACTGCCCCCCCTCCGAATCCAGAAGTTGCTCTGAGAAGTTTCCCCACTGCTGCTATTTGCATAACATGGAACAAATGTATTAATAGCATTCACAACCCTGATATCCATCTTTGTCCTTATTGTGATACGTTATCAGTTATACAAAAAAATACATCCTACCAGCTGAGCTCTATCTGTGGCAGTGGGATTTTTCAGGTTAAGAGTGGGGCACTTTTCATTTGCAATTGTCAGTATTTCTGCTTCCTTAAATTCTGCTGGTGCCCTTTCTTCACACACATCTATACAGGTAGGCCTCAACTTAACAACAGTTCATTTGGTGACCGTTACACCACCACTGAAAAAATGATTTATGACCGTTTTTCACACTTACGACCATTGTAGCATCTCAGTGATCAACGTAATAAAAATTCAGATGGTTGGCAAATGGCTCATATGTATATGACTGTTGCAGTGTCCCAGAGTCACCTTTGGATGCCTTCTGACAAACAAAGTCAATGGGGAAACCAGAATCATTTAACAACTGGGGCAAAAATGACTTAGCAAAGGTCTCATTTAGCGACAGAAAATTTGGGGTCAGTTGTGGTCGTAAGTCGAGAACTACCTGTAGACATGCACATTATTTTCTTCTGCTCCTGGAAGATGGATCTAACACAGTTCAGCTTGCTTACTCTGTGGATTTTCAATCACGGTCTTGATTAAAAGAGGCCTCTCAGAAGAGAAGCCTTAATGGATTGTAGCAAAGGAAGGGGCTTTGAAGTAGCTGTCTGTTTTGCTGAAATGAAAGAAGGATTGGCAATCCTGCACAACTCATTTAAGGCACTCCCAATCAATATTGAGAGAGGGAAGATCACGCACTGTCTTTGATGAAGTTCTTTGCTGGCTTCATTGAAACGAATATCAAGGGAAACGAGGCCAGAGCAGTTTATGGAGAAGCATTTTAAAGGCCATGAGAGCGCATAGGCAGTAAGGTCTGAATTTCTTTATCGTAATGGCATATTTGGCCAATTCAGTAATATATTCAATACCCATTGGAGAAAGAAAGAGTGAAAATTCATGTGGTTTGAATTTCAGGTGGAGGAATGAGATTTAAATTATTCCTCCTAAAGGAAGATCTTTCAAATAGACAAATTGAGCAGCCAAGAATAATAGTTAATAGGACAGGAAAAAAGAAAGCTGAAGAGAATATTAAGAACAGCTTCAACAAAACTTTTTATCTGATAACAAAAGAAATAAGGACAAACTACCATCAGAGTATGAAAATACATGTTGTGTGTATTAAAATATAAAGGCAAAGGAGATAGTTTTGCTAGCCAGTTTTTGAATTATTACAGTTCTGTTTTTCTTTTTCAAAGTGGCAAAACCTCTTTCCAGAAAGTTTGAGCTATCTTGGAGAGCTTTCTCGTGAACTATCTTGCCATCTTTCCTTTATTTTTAAGGGTCTGTATTGTGGTTATGCTATTGTGTTTTTATTCCATTTGTTTACCTTGGTTGTTTTAACTTGTACTTTCTAAAATGGGCTGGTGAATATCTATTTGGTTGTAGCAGCGTAGTAAATAAAGTAAATAAATAATCTGCCCCAAAGCCCAGATTAATTTGCATGAACTTTGGTTGACAGGGATTACATGGCAAACCAGGTCCAAGAGGACAAAGAGGACCCACAGTAAGTATGATGATTTTTTTTGGGCTCTCTGTTTAATAGCATTATTTGTCCTTGATATTATTGCATGCATTTTTTTATTGTATCCACACTGTGGTCAGAAACTGTGGTATTTATTTAGTTTACATTATTGTCATTGCACATTGAACAATGAAATTAAATACCATCTTCAGTGTACTATGCAGTAGAATTCAATAGAGTTATTGCCCTGGATAGATGCTGTTTTTCAGCCTATTTGCCCTTTTTTATTATCCTGTACCATCTGCCAGATGGTAATAGTTCAACAAAAGGATTCCCAGGATGAGACTGATATTTGAGAATGTTTTGAACTTTCTTAAGGTAGCGAGAGCTATAAAGCTCTTCCAAAGAGGGGAGACAGCAACCAATGATCTTCTAGGCAATGATGTTAACCCTCTGGAGTGCTGTCCTATCTTCCACTGTGCAATTGGCAAATCATGCACAGGTGCAGTAAGTTAAGATACTCTCTATGGTGCAGCAGTAGAAGGTCACCAACAGTTTTTCATTCAGTTGTTTTCTGAGAAGTCTCAGGTGGTATAATCTCTGCTGGGCCCTTTTGACAAGTGCTGCAATGTGGGCACCCCAGGTCAGGTCCTCTTTTATGGTAACATTCAGAAATTTAAAACTGGCCACTTGCTCCTCTCTGTCTCCATTGATAAGCAAGGGCTGGATGTGTGATCTGTTCCTTCCATAGTCCACTATAAGCTCCTTGGTTTTATTGAGGTTGAGGACCAAGTTATTGTCTCCACACCATGAAAGCAACTCGTCCACCTCATCTTGGTAGGCAGACTCATTCTCCCCTCCTCCCCTGGAGATGAGTCCCACCACTGTTGTATCATCTGCAAATTTAGTAATATTATTACTAGTGTGAGTGGGAATGCAGTCATGCACATAAAGAGTGTAAAGTAAGGGACTCAACACGCAACCTTATGGTGTACTTTATATTATATATCCCTTTATATTCTCCCATGCAACAATGCTCAATAAAAATATTAATTACATATTTTCTCCCACTTCCCAGGGACCACGTGGATCGAGAGGTGCAAGAGGTCCAACTGGAAAACCCGGACCAAAGGTAATTTTGACAGAATTCAGTAACTAATTCTGAGTTCAGCTTTTTGTCTTGGGACAAACGCCTATCTCATTTTTAAATAAATTGTGTTTTTTTCCCCAGGGCACTGCTGGGGGTGATGGCCCACCTGGTCCATCTGGTGAAAGGGTAGGCAAAGAATAATGTCTATTTCACTTTCCTTTTTCTGGGCTCAGTATTTCTCAAGCATTCCCAAATTATTGTGTGCTGCCTGTGGCACTAATTTGAGTAGCGCTATATCTCAAAGAACGGTTGTTTTGCAGTAGGATTTTTCTCCTCATTGTGGTGAATGAGAGAAATTGTGTGAGTGGAATGTATTCACATCTGCTTTTAGAAAAGCAAAAGAAGCAGACACTTTTGGGACATTTTCTAGATCCCTTGTATTGGATCTGAAACCCTAGCTTCCTTTCTGCTGAGTGGATTCTTCCCTTGCAAGGCAAGAATTGTGCCACCATGGAAGAGATTTATGGCTTATTGCTATGTCAGTGTCTATTGTGTCTTTCATCATAGCCAGATGTTGCAAAAGGTAGAAGCAGAAATTAGCGACCGATGATTGAGAAATTTGTTTAGTTTGCAATTCACAAATGGAAACACACCAATTTGCCGAAATGAACATATTTCTAGATGTTGGGATGCATTTGGGAACTTTCCAAACATTGCACATAAATATGTTGCTTGGTGAAGAACCCAACATATGAGGACTAATAGTCCTATCTCTATGGACAAATTTCTAAGCTGTAGTATTTTTTTTCCTGAAAAATGTTGTGACATAGAGAATTTCTCAGCTTAGTGCCTTTTAGACTTCAGTTCACAGAATATACCACATTATCAATGATGGCTAAGGAATTCTGGGAGTTACTCCCAGAATCGGGTGATTGCCAGAGTTGAGGAAGGCTTGCCTGAAGCTTCAAAAACAGAATGTCAGATGGAACATCTGAATAGTGGAGTAAGAGGTGCAACTTTATTCCTCCAATGCTACTTCTTTATTCTTTTGCATCTCCCCAATAATTCTTGCCCATGTCATCCAATTTTAAATAGATTGTTAAGTTGGTTTGAGATTTGAGAATGTGTTTTGGGATCTGTAGCTTGAATCATTAGCTACGTCCTATAAACTTTTCTGAAAATGAAAATGGAAAAAGCTTGTTCTGAGCTCCATCCATCCAAGAAATTGATCTGAGTGAAGCTCACTTGCCAACAAGACTGCCCTTCTGAGCTTGCTCATAGAAGCCTCTTTAATGTCTTTCATTTTCCCGGTGTCTGCCTATAGGTGAACCAGAACAAAAGAGGGCAAAGGAGGCCTATGTCAAACATGGATCTGGTTCACCCCTTGCCGTTTAAATTTATAGGATCCATTGAAATACTTCTTCCAGAATTAATTTCATCACCCTGTTTATCTTCCAATGCTCAAGTGCAGGCTCCAGCTGGCAGGCTGAGCATTTACAAAAAACAACAACAATGAAATGATCACAGCTTTTTCTTTCATCCATTCTGTATTCAATTGACTGCATCCTGTTTGAGTGGTAGAAAAACAATATAAGATTTTCCAGAAATATATATTTTAATCATAAAATGAAATGGGCATGATTTTACAGTAATACCCAAAGTTAAACATCACCCTTCTGCTAAAAGACTATTTGAAAAAAGATTGTTAACCACCAAGGTCTGGAAAGCTTTTTATTTACACAGAGAATATATTAGACAGGTCTATTTAAAATATGGTGTCTACCTTGTAAGGCAGTTTTCAGCATGTTGTGAAGTTTTATAGTCTTTGTCATAATCTCCATATTTTATGATCCTTGTTGACATTTGCTGGGAAGGTAATAGATGAGACAGAGAATAGTTGATGCACTACCCAAAAATTTATTTATGTATGTAATGGATTTATAGGGCTGGCCAACTCAAACAATGTGCTTGTGTCAGCCTTTCCTGAGCTTTGTATTGTCCAGATGTTTTGGGCCAGCTCCCAAAATCTTTGGCTAATGTGGTCTCAAATAAAAGGGTTTAGGTTATATTATATCAGAAAATGATGTTATCTATTTATATATTATTTTATTATTATTTTGTGCAGAAATAATATATTTACAGCTGAGGCATACAAAAAAACATGACTTGAACTATAAGAGGACGAAATTTGTTAGTCAGATCTGTTTATATTGTAGGGAAAGAAAGAAAAGAAAAAATGTTTGTAAGAAAAAGTGAGGGATATACAGGTCTGAATAAAGATGAAGCCTAATCTTATGAAATGGAGCTGATGAGCATAATGAAGTTGTAGACTTAATTCAAACAAAAGGGCTGAAATATATTGTGGTCAGAAAATATTCATTGGCGTCCTCTAGATTGTATGTATGAAACAGAATGTATAGTTGACAGAATTTGCATTGTGAAACTGAAAGAACCAGGAATGAGTTCTGGGTAAGAATGTGTAACAAAGTGAATGAATGTGAACTAGAGAAAAATGTCATTTTCTTAAATACTACACAACACAGATGTCAAACCTGCAGTGTCACGTGGCCATCACATGACATTTCACAGCATTTTTTTTCTCTTCATGGAGCATCTGGCCTGAGGTCCTCCAGTTTGACACCCCTTAAGAAGAATGATGGAGGCAATTTACAGAGAAATCTTTATGCTCTGAGGTATTTACTAAATGCTATATACCGAACAAAGGGGCATTTTGCAAGCAAATGCCCTAATCATCTCAGTCCTGGGTTCTTAAGTAGTATGTAAGACAGCCACCTCTGCTTTCTCAGGAGTTTGATTATGCATCCAACAATTAGATTAGATTGGGTATCAATGTTTGATTTTAATACTCTTCACACTGGGTTTTATAATAAACCTCCAATCCTTGATAAAAAAAAATATAGACTTTGCCACTGTATCCACTTATGCCTTGTTCATTCACCCAGTAGACCCAATGGTAACAGTAGAAACCATTAGTAGCAGATTCTTTACAAAAATTGTAAGAGTCTGCCATCAGTGATTTCTATGTTTGCTAAGAAGGCAGGGCTGATTTCTGGTCATTAAAAATCTTTACTTCTGTGTTTGGCTTTCTTCAGATTGTTAATCTACTTTTCCACCGAGACCTAGAAGACATTAGATGTGATTTTTCAGAAACTTAAAATTATTTGCAGAATCTGAGCACTCCCTTCCCTTGCTATCACTTTCTTTTGCCTTAGTAGCCAAGTACAGTTTGAGGAGAAAGAAAACTTATGAATCATCCCATCCCAAAGATCATGTCAATATACTTTAACTTGGTTCTAGGAAGTCAGAGTCTTGGTAAATGCCAGAATCCTATGTCCTCAAAGGAACTAGCCTGTCTGAAGAAATTTCCTGAACAACTTTGCAGAAGGGGTCATTCTTAGTTCTGCATCCACAGCGAGTACTCTCACATTTTTTGTCAAAAGAAATATTATTTTTAAAGAGTGGTTAACGATTTTTTCATTCTGAATACTATTACAGATCACTTCCCCCTTCCTTCCATTTCTAAACTTTTTAAATGGCTTCATTTTTTGACTAAATTGAATTTTAGGGGATCCTAAAAACTAATTTGAACAAATATTTAATTGCCTTTAACATGTATTACAGAATATTTGAACACAGAATTATATTCTGTCATTTAATCATTGCTCCTTCAGCCTTAATGATGTTTAGTAATAATATTTTTTCATGTCAGGTTGGACACTTATCTGATGGAATTTATTTGGATGGCCTGGTAATTTATTCTGAAGAATTATACTTGACTGGCTTCACAAAAGCTATCAATATGCTGAAATTAAAAAAAAATGTTCCTTTGAACTGCCTGCATTGCATTTTCTAAGGAACTGTAGCATTTCCATACAGGTGGACCTTCTCAAGATGAACTCTAGTTTTTAATACATACCCCCTTTCCAAATTTTGAGGAGATGCAGCATTGGAGGGTGGGATTTTCTAACTTTTATTCCCACTTTATCTTTGATTTTGAAGTTTGGACAAAAACTGTTAACGCCAAATTACCAGAAAGGGGGACTGTTCAAATGCTTAACAAGACTTGTTCTCTCTTACTGTTTGCTTCCTAGCATCCTTCCTCAGCCATCTAGATCCCACTCAATGGGATCAAGAAATCCCATTGTTATTCAGACTGATACTTCTAAAATTTCTCAGGGACAATGTTTCTGCTTAGTGAGGGTTTTGTAACATTATTTCTGCCTTACACCCAGTGGTGGGATTCAATTTTTTTTACTTCTGGTTTTGTGGGCATGGCTTGGTGGGCATAGCAGGAGAAGAATACTGTGAAATCTCCAGTCAGAGGTGGTATTTGCTGGTTCTCTTAACTACTCAAAATTTCCACTTCTGGTTCTCCAGAATTAGTCAGAACCTGTTGAATACCACCTCTGCTTACACCTTTTATTCTGGACAGCTATTGCCAGCAGAAACAAAATGCAATGTTTTTTTAAACCAAAAGCAAATTTAATCAAGATGCTTTTCATCACTGGTGCTATCTCTGGCAAGGAACTTCATACCTTGAATGGGTCCCAAGAAATCATGAAATCTACAGATGTCTCAGAAACTCAGTCAGTACTAATTAGATTGAATTTTCTCCCATTTTAATATTAACCTATATTTCTAGCTTATAGAATAAGCAACAGGTGCTTTTCCACACAAGCCTGACAATTGCTGCCCATATACAATCTGAAACTTTGCCCCAAAGCACCCAACTTCACAGTTTCAATCTGTGAGACTCCACAAGTGAGAAATTTTACATTTCACTGTACTTAGCAAATTTGCACACAACAGGAACAAGGGTTGTTACGTGTGGGCTCAGGTAGGTGACTTCAAGGGGATCTTTATTCATCTTTTGAGGGAGGAATGCACTATAAGGCTAATAGTAGTTTTATAATTTTGCTACTGCAATAATCCCACTTGACATTTGGACATATTACAGCTACTTTACTTCTGTGCTCAATCCTGGATGGCTTCATTTCTGAGAAAGCATCAAGACCTGTGTATGTTTCTGTTATGTCTGCCACTATGCAACAACCAAATAAGGTTTTTATTTTATTTTATTACACCCCTCAAAGGTCTGGACTCTATATGTTTTCATCAGTTTTTCTCTAAGATAGCTTTTGTGACCTTCCTTCTGCTCCAGGGACTGTCCACCATGTTCTGCAGAGCCATGCCTAATCATCTCATTTCTGACAGAGACATACACTTCATGATCTATTTTGAAGCACTTTTTTTCAACTGTTAGGTGTTACATTTCATTTTTCACGGGCAGATTGCTTGCAATCTAGCAGGGAGACAGAGAGAACAAATGCTACCTTCACTTTAAAGTAAACAATCAATGCAATCGCATGCCTCAACCATTTTTAAAAAAAAGAAAAAAGAAATCTTATTTTAGTAATTGTTTAATTTCCTAGTTTTCCTTTGTTTCTACCTGACACAATTGGACTCTATTGTACTGCACATGCTTGATATTTGATATTTGTGGTCTTTGGCCACAAATTAATCTAAATGTATGTTCGTGGTGCATTTCTTCAGACAGGAGCTTGGCAGATGTGTTTACAGACTCAGAGATCTCTGTCCTTGAATGCCCGCTTAGACCTGCTTATAATTCTTGAAATTTGAAGCACTTTTTTGTTCAATTGCTAGGTATTAAATTCCATTTTCTACAGAGTGACTGCTTGCAATCTAACAGGGAGACAGAGAACAAATGCTACCTTCAATTTTTAAGTAAACAATCAATGCAGTCACTTGCCTCCACCATTTTAACATATTGAAGGGTGTTCTTTTGTCCAATTTGTATTGTGAAAATAAGAGTTGACTACGTAAGAGAAACATAAAAATAAGCTCAATGAACTTAGAAGTAGTTAATTAAAAACATAAGTAAATTAAAATGTAAGAATAAATGAATGGATATAAAAGGGAGTGTCTGATATGAAGAAAGTGTGTTGAAATAGTCTTATAGAGATAATGAATAAGAATGAATTGCAAAAGATGTATATGAAAGAAGAGTGAATGTGTTCAGGGGATGGAAATTATTGGAAGGATCTGAAGAGACAAAGTGAAAGAACAAAAATCTAGCCTTTTCCAGAAAGACAGATGTTTGCACAATTTGTCCAAAGTAAACAAAGGGGAGGTACAGTGCATATACTGTATGTGCTCAGGTTGTATATCACTGAAATGTGTGAAGTCAAGTTTATAATCCTTCCAAACAAGTATGAGGGCAGCAGTTCATAGATCCAACTTGTGTTTGTTGCTTTGATAATATCTCAGCATTTAAGAAACATACCGTCTCTACAAATACACATCCACACATAAATAATAATGTATAGTGATCTTTTTCATGTAAGTGAAATACAAGTGAATACGCACTATCAACAGAAAATTTTGTCAATAAAAAACTCTATTAATATCCTAGATTTTTGAAGAATTTATTTTACACAGTATCGCTCATAAAGAATAACCAATAGAGGACAATAAATCACTTGTTGTATTTGTCAGTGGATATGTGTCAAAACAGCATCAAATCTACCCAGAATTCAATTTTCTTGTCAGTTTAGGACAAGGGAACACTTTTTACTGTTATCATATCTCTTAGATGAAACCCAAAATATAAGCATGCTTGTGTGCACAAATATTATTCTACTTTTGATATAACAAATAAACAAGTACATATTTAAGAAGAAAGAAGACTATTCAGAAAAAAAATTGAAATGAAATATCTAGTTTGTCAAAGATCTCTTTTTATTACAGGAATCTTCAATAACACAATACCATCCCAATATACTGAATTTCAACTTCCACAGTAGCAATATGGCCAAAAATATGGAAGTCCAACCCATTAAAACAATTCCAAAATTATGGAAGTCTAACCCATTAAAACAATGTTTCTCAACCTTGACAAACTTTAGCATATGTAGACCTCAACTCCCAGAATTCCCCAACCAAAATCTTAAAGCTGCCAAGGTTGCATTAGAAAGATATTAAATTAGAAAACACTAAATTGAGGACGTCTTATCTACTGAATCATGTTTTTCCTATTTGGTAATTATTCAAAGAAGAAAACTGCACTTTAGGCAGACAGCATTTCGAAAACGGCAAGTGGCTCTCAGATGGTTTCCTCCACAGCTGAGGCAAATCAGCTGTGGTGTAAGTTGTTTCCTGTTGGCAGGGAAAAAAATTATCTGCGTCAGTTGGGGTGCCCAGAGGCAATTGATTTCTTCTTCCTCTTTTAAGTCATCATCTTCACAGTAGGTGTCTTTGTAGTGGACCACAGCGCTGGATTGTACCCCAGGAAGACTCCTTGGTTTTTTGTATTTTGGCTGTGGATAAGTTGGATAGTTCAGCGGCTTGAGCTTCTTCGATGGCTTGCTTCAAGTTGAGATCACCTTTAGCCAGCAGCCGTCATTGTAGTCAAAGGTCTCTCACCCTTCAGATGAGCTGGTCCAGCAGCATATCATCTCGATGATCTCGGAAACTTCATTGCAGGGCAGCTGAACGAAGAGCTGTGATGTATTCACTTATGGACTCACCCTCTGCTTTGCTTCTTCTTCTGAATGCATGGTGGCTGTTGAGGTAATTCTCTGTTAGCAGAATGAACGCATACAGGGAGATGTATTGAGAATAGTGTTTGAATAATACACACAGCACACAGATACACTGTACAATAAATGTAGGTTTTTACTTCCAGAAACATTTAAGCAAAGTTCAAACAAGCAGTCCAAAGTCATTCACAGGTAAGATCAGTCAGTTCAGTATCAGACTTACATCAAATCCAAGAATAACAGTCAATACAGGAACGGCAAAAACTCTCCAACAGGACACAGAGAGGCTCACCGAGACACACTCTCGTCTGAGACTAAGACTAAACAACCCAGGTTTCTGGCTCCATGTTATGGCCATTTGAGAAATCACACCCAATTATACTTTTGCATTTTCTTAAAGATACAGTTTTAAAATAATCCTGGTTTATATATTTCCAACCCAAATACCTGTTAGGTGACTTATATTTCTAACAGTGGCGGGCGATACGCAATGACTTCGGTGCATAGTGATTACCGAGCACCTTTTGTAGTTCTTCCCAGGGAATAACCTTGACCGTCTGAGGAGCCAGCAGCATGGTGGCGATGTTGAAAATGGTAGCCCCACAGAAAATCAGGAAATAGGCTATTTTCCTGTTAGGACAGGTGTCAGATAGGTTTGCGGCATCCATGACACATTCAAACCTATTGATATATGATGTCCACGTCTCGGAGGTTGGCCGAAAAGGTGGAACATTTGGCAGCATCGTCATATCTTCGCTTGATAGTGACTGCTCTAGTGACAGCTCTTTTTGTAGTGATTTCAGCCATGTGGTGTTCTCTGCCTCAGGAATTGCCTCAGTTCGTCAGCATCCCATCCTCGTCACCAATTTTGGGTTTGGCGCGCTTAGAAGAAGAGGCGGAAGCAATATAAAGCTTAACAGGCTTTATTGCTAACTTGTAACTCAGCTGCAGCAGCAGCTGAGAGAGAGATAGACAGCTGATTCCATTTGACAGCTCCTTTTATACGGAGCTGTCAAACAGTCCAGCCAATCAGGCTTCTCCGGATCCCACCTAAACAGAGGACCAGAGTGAAGACTTGCTGGTTGCAACAATAGTATTCAGTTTTTTTATTCAATGTGTAATAATAAACCAGTGCTGTTTACAGAGTCAGCTATCATTTCAAAATAGAGGCCACATATATTCATAATCTCTGTGTATAAAACAAAGTAATAAAGACAAAAACGTCAGATGTTATTTCTTTTAAGATTTTTTTTAACTTCAGGTAAGCATTCTTCTTCATTTGTAAGCAATTTTAGCACCTTAATTTGTTTTCAGTAATAATCCTATGAGTTGAGTACAACAATTGAAGATCACACAATAAAATCCTGGCTGAGCAAACAACTGTTTCAACATAAACTATATAAAACAGATTCGCATATTAGCAGAATTCTGTGTCTTGTGTTTTGCCCAGTTTTCTGCTTCCTGTATACAGAAAGAATTCTTCCTAATAATCCCACACATATTTCTTGTGATGCAAGAGGCAGTTGTAATTCAGCTCTTGTTGAGTATTTCATTGTCAGTCCAGTCTACAATGAAAATTCCTGTTACTTCCATAGATGACAGGTTCAAGGAAACAAATCGAGGTTCCCCCCCCCCAATTTTCTCTTTTATATGTGCTATCAAACATCTGTTATTAATAGGCGAGGAACTGAAACATTTACTATAAGGTTGCAGCGATATTTGATTATCTGGGAATAAACTTTACATTGGCCACCAGATTTTTTTTTCCAAGGAAGCATGAATTTGCCCCACAAAGCTAAGTTGGGGTGCCTTATTTATTTACTGGATATTAATTTCCTTGTTTGATATTTACCTGAGCAGCTGACATTCCACTGAAATCTAATTGTTTATATTGAAACTCTGCTAGATGGTCTTGAATTGTGGTCTGTGTACAGTATTTACACTAGGGAAAGGGATGTTTCCCCAGGCAAGGTACTTGTTACTCTGTTGTGATGTTACAAGTGGCCAAATAATCACTTAATTTTTCTGTTACTGAACCACAGTTTTGCCTGACACATTTGGACTGTTCTTTGTGCTAAATTGTGATGATGCTTCTACTAATGCTAATTGTTTGGTTTGTTTCTTTGATTTTAGGGACCACAAGGGCCCCAGGGACCTGTTGGATTTCCAGGACCTAAGGGACCTCCTGTAAGTATTTGTCTTAAAATAAACACAGGATGGAAAAGATTGAAATAGATAGTGATTATTGAGCATTTTTATCAATATATTACATGTATTGTAAGAATATTCTAATCTACTGAGAAGGTAACAGAAACAGAATTAGAGAATTTGTCCGTCCAGTTCTCTTCATGGACTTGCCTGTTTTCATCTGTACTCCCTTCTGATTGGGATAAAATAACTGTTATCATAATGTGTGTGTATGTGGTTTTTTTTTTTTTCAAGTAACAGAGATCTGTTTCAGAAGAAAAACTACCTTCATACCTACTCAAGCACTTTAGATATATTCAAACTCTCCTAATGATATTTCTTCAGAGGCATCATTTGTGAAAACCCCATGTGGAGACTATCCTACCCTGCTGTTACTCTACAACACTTTGTTAGTCTAAATAGGATTCTGTATGATGCACCAGATTTTCTAAATATTGATTCTGCATGAGACTTCTGCATTGTGCGAACTCATCCAAGCCCTTTAATCCAGTTTCATTTTGTCTGACTTAAGTATTGAAGATTACTAAATACAATTGTTCCCTCTGAAAGCAGAGCTGCTTGATATTTATGATGGTTTATGATGTATTCAGTCCTTCCTTCTGTCCCAGATTCAATTCAGAAAAGCTGGATGAGTAGTTTAATGTGAGCCGATTTTTCTAATATCAGAAAAAGTAGCACAAACAGTAGAGGTACAAGCCCGAGGCCAATGTATACTCTCAAACGGAGACCTGAATTTAAACATCACAAAATCAGCTCAGAACAGTTCTCTGTGTAGCAAAGTACGTAAAGCAGGGATGGTTCTGTAGAACAATGTGCTTACAAATTGTGCTTGCTGTAAACTGATAACAAAATAGAAAATGCCTGAAAAAGAAGCCACAAAAGCTATGGAGATAAACATTAAAAGTAGGCAGCCTGCAATTATTTTACTATCTTCTCAGAGAACATGTGTCTTTGAATAGATTAAAAAAACAGTGGATAAATGACTTAATGAATGTTATGTTTAAATGTATGTTGTTTTCTTGAGGTAGTTTTAGTTCTGTGGCTGAAGTCCTTTGCTGTTTTTTTTAATGCCACAAACCTTTTACAATGCCACGGCAAGTCTTTAAAAATGCTGTGTTTTTGTGTAAAGCCTTCATGAAAGACAGTTTGAAAAGCTTGATTATTGGGAATTATCTATTAGGCCTTTGCAAATCCTTCAGATTGGGTGCTTTGGGACTTGACACACATACATACAAAGCACTGCTTTTTAAATTTCTATAGCAGCTATGCCTTTTTTCAGATTCTTGCTATTCCTTAAAAGGCTGCTTCTAAATATGTGCATGCTCAGATGATAACTTCCCATTATACACCAATGTGTAGTGCGTAGCTTTCTCTGTAGAGGAATCCAAGCACCACTAGAGGTCACTCTCCATCTCTTTTACATTAATCCCAACCCCCAAATGATGAAAAGGATTGGAAACTATGTGATCTGTTTTTGGCATGCTATCATCAAAAATGAGTGCACCACTCATACTAGCTGCATTATTGACTTTAAAATGCTATTTTCATAAGTGGAATCAAAGCATTAACTGAACTAATGCACTAGCTTGCAGAACGCTTAGGCTTCCACTTAGCTTGGTGGAATTGATCAGTGCCATCCGAATCAGTGAGAAGCATTGCTGGCTTTTCTGTAATGTACCTCCTAGGGAAGAAGAATCCATTGTTGAGTTCTAGTTGTAGATCAGGATTGCACTAGGATAAGCCAACAGCCAGGCTGAAATTGTATTGAAATGTTCTAGCATCTCCAAACAACAAATCAATTCATGGTATATTGTGCCAAAAATTGCCAAGTTTTTTTGCATTTGACATTTAAAATCAAACAGATGCTCCCTTCACTCACCAGAAATGAAAGTACAACATTACATGACCCAACGTTTTGCAGTCTATTCATGACATCCTACATCAGTTATCTGGCATGGTTACTACATTTTGCTAAATGATAGTTAGGCTCTGCTTCCCTTTTTTTAATTGAGAGAATAATTAACAGAATTTCCCAGTTTCACTTTAGGGATCTGTGGAGCTTTCATTTCATTACAGAATGAAAGTTACAATTTCAAGCACACAGTTGCTTCCCCAGAGGGAGAATAACAATTTGGAAGAAAGTTTTGGCAAGATGGCTGGCATGAAAAGTGTTTAACACAAATTTCTTGCCAATTCTTTGAGTCGTATCTCTAAAAGTAACTTTTCCTTGCATCTATAAATGTAGACATCTTTATTTTCACATTATGTGAAAATTACATGTACTTATGTGCAAGGAAGGAAAAACAGATTACATCAAGCTTAGAGATAAGTGAAAACAAATGATGTTGGTGTTGTTAAGACTCTTCGTTGCCTTTGGAGAGATTGCTATGAAATTTGTAGTCATAAATTCATAAGGAAGAAAGAAAATGAAGGGGAAAATTCACAGTGGTATGAAAATAAGAGAGCATTGTAAGTTCTGTCCCTTTATCCTAATGAAAAATCAAAGGGTAGTAGAGTTTAATCTCCTTTGTATAGGAATGAAGTAAGAAAGATTTATGGTAACCCTATAACTTTAGTGTTATGTGTAAAAATAAATGCACAGTATATTGGAATACAACATAACTGTCTACAGCTGGCAGCCAAAATACTGGCATTAGATGCCCCCCAAAAGTGATTCCTGGAATTTGAGAAGGCCCTTGCTGATTGTAGATCAGCTAAATTCCCCAAACCTTCCAGCATTTTGATCTCTTCTAGTTCAAGCTGCAAGAAAACTTATTTTTCTCTAACTTACTCTTCAAAGATACAGGAGTGTGATTTCCATTTCTTACTTCTCATTATCAGAAAATCAACCAAGGTCATGCCCAGATCAACAAAGCACAGCCACTGTCTCAGTAAGAGGACAGTAAGTTTGAAGAACCAGTTTGAAACACAGATGTGTCACTAAGGTGACTAACTGAAACTGATCTTTTTTTTTTTTTTTTGAAGTGACATTTCATTTATTTTGTTTTCCACTGCAGGGACCACCTGGGAAAGATGGCTTGCCTGGGCATCCAGGACAACGGGGTGAAACTGTGAGCATATTATTTATACTGCATAATGTAGCCCTCTCCACACCCCATTTACTGTAACCTGTGTCTGTCAAATGGAGAAAGAATCCAAATGTGTTCATTATTTTAGGTCTGAGAATTAAAGTTATACAAAAGTATTGTTGTGAATTCAAAACACATTTAATGGTATTTTGAAAACCAGTTAAAAAGTGCTTTCAGTTTAAGTGATCCTGATGTACTACCAAAATGTATTTTTGATGCTAATTATGCTGTATGTTGCAAATGTTGTTTTAATTAATCTTGATTTTATTACGATTATCCCTGCTGAAGTCAATGGAAAATCACAGGTGCATATTTATATTTGTATATGACTATGTGTATATTCCTAAATGAATGAATGAATGCATAATATACCAAGTGAGTATGATCCGCATGTTAAAAAACAAATGTATAAAAGGCATTTTAAAACTTAAAAATCAACCTCCTTTAAAAGTACAAAATTACCATCATGCACAGAAATGCTGTTTCGAGAAACTAAGTTCTGTAGCTCAAAAATACTGTGTGCCCCCTAGTCTTATATTAATTGCTTTCCATATGCTACTTGAACTCTCATGTCTGTTTGTGACCTTCAGTTTAGTGAAACAGTGGATTATAGGCAACAGTTTTAGAAACAATGTACGTCAAATGGGCTAACTTATAGAATGCACCCCAAATCTGGGGCCCATGATTTCCATGGGACTAAAATTTGGGGAAGTTGTGGCATTCAGATGTGGTCATGAAATCATCATCTCCAATGCTCCCTGCCTGCTTCCCATAAGGAAAGTCAGTTGGGGAAGCCAGTGAGAAGTAGAAACTGCTCCCAATCCCACTGTTTTTTTTGCCTGCCCTTGATGATTCTATTTCTCTGTTTAAGTAAGGAAACATCTCTGAAACAATGACCCAATGGGTCGCCAGTTGTCTAGTGGAACTACAGATGTCACAAAGGAAGATAATAACACAAACTATAGTTAATTTAAATCTGAATTAAATTAAAACAAATGTATGCTTTGGAATGTGACCCCCTGGGACCCCATTCAAAGGTCCAGTGTGGTCTTATATTTAAAAAAGTGTTTCATCCGATCCCCAGATTGAATGTACCAGACTGAAAGAGTACAGGATTATGAAAGGAAGAATTGGATTCTTTTAGGACTTTAAAAATGCAGCAACCCTTCTTAGTACAAGAAGTTTGCATTTATGTCAACCTCATAGCCATCCAAAGGAATAAGGAAAAGCAAAAGAGGACATCAAAAGATATCACTCAGGCAAATGTGGTGATTTGCGTATTTCATAGGGATATATGTAAAAAATATGGTACCATTTCTGAAATAACATCTTTGTGCATGAATTGCTACTACAGATCACAAAATGCATTTTTCTCCACGTCACATCTTCTTTCATTCTGAGGCAGCATTTGATGTTTGCCAACTGACATGGTA
The DNA here is from genome assembly GCA_004320025.1 of Laticauda laticaudata. Lineage (NCBI taxonomy): Eukaryota > Metazoa > Chordata > Lepidosauria > Squamata > Elapidae > Laticauda > Laticauda laticaudata. Next base: position 19,977 of record BHFT01017561.1, on the reverse strand, counting down.
GAACATCATGACACTGAAATAAATATCTGTCATCACTACTGAAAAAAAAAAATAGATTGAGCAAAATATATTTCTTTCCTTCTTTACCTATTTTCCTTCCTTCCTCTGGTAGTCCTTCCTGTCAACTTTCCATTGCAAAGGTAGTAACATTTAGGAATGTATTGTATGTGCTAATATGCTTAATGGTATTCCACTGGAAACAGTACCTTATCTCTGCCATTTTGCATCTTTCTCTTTACAGTGTAGGTTTCTCATACCATTGCCCACTGTCAAATTCCTTTTTTCTGGACCCCAAACTTAATCAAACAGGTCAATTTTGGCAGCTGCAATGCAGTCCTAGGCTGCATTAACAGAGGGATAGAATCAAGATCATGCCTTGGTAAAGCCATACTTGAAATATTGCATCCAGTTTTGGTTGCCGCGATGTACAAACAATGCTGAGACTCTAGAAAGAGCACAGAAGAGAGCAGCAAAGATGGTTATGGGACTGAAGGCTAAAACATACAAAGAATGATTGCAGAAATTGGGTATGTCTAGTTTGATGAAAAGGACTAGAGGTGATATGATAGCAATGTTCCAATATTGAAGGGGCTACCACAAAGAAGAAGAGTCAACCTATTGTCCAAATCACTTGGAGGTAGAACAAAAAGCAATGTATAGAAACTAATCAAGGAGAGAACCAACCTAAAACTAAGGAGAAATTTCCTGACAGTTAAAACAATTAATAAATGGAAGGACTTGCCTGAAGAAATTGTGGGTGCTCCAACTCTGGAGGTTTTAAAAAAGAGACTGGACAACCATTTGTCTGAAATAGTATAGGGTTTCCTGCCAAAGCAGGGGAGTCGTAAGTTCCCTTCCAACTTGGTTATTCTTTTAATTGGAATAGAAACTTTATGCAAATGTAGAAGAAAATGCAAGCATATTACTGGTTCATGGAAGTCATAATGTGGGGTGAATCATTGAGTTACAGTATTTACAAATCCATATATAGAACAATGATCAAGACAGTGGATTTGTCATTTAGAAGAAAATGCTTTAGGAAATCTTTTTCTGCCCACCTCCCCTTTAATAATAATAAAAAACCCCAAACATTTATCATTCTTTGGCATTGTTGATCTCTTTCTTTAAATGATTGATTTACCACAGTACTGTATGAAAACATCCATCTTTCTGTGGCATTTCCAATAGTATTTATATCAAGTATTGCAGAATTATAGGTCCTCCTGGATTTTACTTGAAGCAATGGTTTAAGGCAAATTTGGAACATCTTAAATTGCTAAAAGTTTAAAGATTCTAAGAGATAATGGAAGGAGTTTTAATGCAAAAGTGTGAAATTTTCTTAAAGTAAATTTCATGCAACCCTATCTATTCATACAGAAAATATTTACCACAGTTCCTAGTTTATTTATAAAAAGCAACCTAAACACAGACTGGATAAATATATACACATCTATCTTTCTTATTTTCACAGTTATCTCTTTAAAAAAAACAAATGAAAGTTTTAAGTAGGAATATGCAGATTTGCAGAAATCCACTTTTTTCCTTATACGTTTTGGCAGAACAGTTTTCATTCTCTCCTTTCCCTACCCCTTCCCCTCATGGATTTATTTATTTATTTTGTACATTCTGAAGACATATTTATAAAATTGGATGGGATGAAAGGAGGTTTTCATTCTGTCGTTTTAAAATGCTTATTATGGAAATAGTCTCATCTTTTTTTTAAAAAAATGGTGTCATTGAAGACAGTTTGACTTTGAAAAATATCTCTTCTGGGATTTTCTGGAACCATTTGACTGACTGACTGATTGATTGATTGATTGTCATTTATGGTACTAATTCCATGTCTTATTGCAAGTCCATGTTTCTTCTTAGTCAGGACCCCTTCCCACTTTTAAAAATTATTCACATTCTGAAAAGAATTTAAATGGATGCATTTGTGGAATATTTATTTATGAAATCATGTAAAAATAACAATATTAAACCATTAGAAAAATGAATTATTTTTTCATAAAAAATAATAAAAATCATTAAAAATTCTTAGTTTAACAATTAGAAGCTAATAACGAGAAGAATGATATTATTCTAAATGTTTGAAAGTATCTTCAATATCTGCCAAATAATTTTGATTTTTTGGGAAGACTCCTGAGGAGAATCTTAGGGGTACCTTAGAAATATTCAAACTATATTTTAAGAAACACAGTCTTAAAGTAATCAGTTGCCTTTCATGGACTGAATTTAAGTGTCTAAATATTTTCACAGAGTAGAGCTGTACAGTATAGCTGTACGGATGTTGTATGACATAAATAGTTTATTCCCCTAGTGTCAAGCGATACATCATAGGGGGGGGGGGCTATACACATGGAAGCACCTGTACAAACTAGTACTTGTTCTATGGGTGTAAAAGAATCACCCCTTGCAGGAGTACATACAGAAGCTACTTCTTCCAGACATTTATGCTGTGTTCATAAGTGCACCCTGGAGAGGAATAAATGACTGTTGCTTTACTACAGTATTTTTTTTCAAAAAACACTTAAATATTCAGTATAGCTGTGCCAGCCTGACGGCTTTTGAACACATGTATCTGAGTTGAACTGAAGGATTGTCATTTATGCATCTACAGTAATTGCTTTCTCACAAAGTATCTGGTCTGTGAAAAATATCTGCTCCTTTGAACCATACCACTGGAGTAGCTGCGCTCAGAATGATTGGAAATGATAGCTCTTTGAAAGAGTCTTCAATATTTTACATTTAAACAGGCACGGCAATCATTGAATTGAAGTAGCAGTCTTTATTCTCGGAAAATACAAATCCTCAAAGAAACCCCTGATTTCCCATCCTCCCTTTAATACTGATCTGAAATGTTCCCAAGTAGGCCTAACTGTTGTATGCTTTATTTTGTAGGGTTTTCAAGGGAAAACAGGCCCACCAGGCCCTGGTGGTGTTGTTGGACCTCAGGTACAATGTTGCTGTTTAAACGTGATCATTGATTGATTGAATTTATAACCCACTTTCTCTCAGGAAGGCCAAGGTGTGATGTACGCTGAGGTCTTCCTGCAGTAGTAATCATCTGCCATAAATTATGCTGAGAAAAATTATCATTATTATTTGTTCAGCACCTTAGTAACTTTGAACAAATCATTGTAGGTTAAGTTTTAGTTTTGTTGGAAACAAATGTCAAGTGAAGGCTGAGGTTTTCCTGAGAAAAAAAGCCAAAGGAATGTCAAACAAAAGCTTAGAAATTTTGATAAAATTATCTCTCTATTTATTTTAGAGGATTTCTTGCATTCTTGTTGTATAATCCAGGGAAAACATCTGGGAATTATTATTGGAATGAGCTGCTGTTTGTCCAAAATATGGCAATTAGAATTAGAATGAGCTCTAAAAGAACAAAGTGTTTAACTCTACTGTTATAACAACTCTATATTTCATTTCCAAGTACACCTCAAGGGCAGTTTTTGATCTTCACAATCTATAAACAGATTGCCACTATCAGAATCTCTAAAATACTATATGAATTTTCCTGGTCTGAAAGAATATGGCCACATCTAGAACTGACATTGTAAATTATTGCGGTCTTGTAACATTGTCCTGAATGACCACACTGCTTAATGATGAAATTGTTACTCCCTATTATGGTTGATAATTGAGGACTACTGAGTTGTCCCCATGGTGATATCCACTGTGCATTTGCTGTGACCATGGTGAAGCCAAGCAGCTTTGCAGAGCCCTAATGAGGCATCTTAAATAAATATTTAAATTTTAATATATCAAAGGTGTTAATTCATTTCTGGTGTGATTTAACAGCAGTAAACATCTTTTTTTCCTAGAAAACCTTAGGATTTAAGTGGAAATACAAAACTTAGGTGGGAGACTTTTTGAGTCAGCGAGGGGAAAAAGAGTTGTTCTCTGCCAATCAAATTCAGATTAGATGGATTGGAAACAGTCTTATCAAATTTGGAGACTTAGTCATTGTTATCCAGAATAATTTTGTGTGGGGAATTCACAGCTTTACTTCATAGTAAGCCATCAAAGAACATGATATTTCTTTCCCAGATTCCAAAATTAGAATATCCAAGCATTTTGTAAATAAATGAGCTCATTTCAGAGGAGCTTAAAATTAATAAATGAATAAACAAATGGGCACTCCAGTAATAACAGTGAAATTATTCCAGAACTGATGGGGTCTCCTCAAACTGAGCTTCTGAAAAATGAATAGTGGCAGGAGATTATTTGTATGTTGAATTTAGGATATTGTTAAGTGTTCCGTCCGGAAAAACGCGAGGTAGACCGGGTTCCAACAACAAAGTCTTTATTCAAGTAAGCAACAGTAACGGAACAGTTTGGTAAGCAACAGTAACGGAACAGTTTGGCTGAAGCCACGGCAGCCTTGTTATACAGGTTGCCTGCCAACTTGTAGCCAATGGCAGCTATTTAACTTTGCCGCCTTTCAGCGGCTCTTTTGGATTGGGTTCCTAGTGAACCAATCCAATGCTTAGTTTCTTAGCCAATCAGATTGCATAGTTTGGAGTATCCATTTTATAAGCAGACACCTCCCCCTTAGTTTAGTCCTATGTGAGTGACGTAATCGCGCAGGTAGGTGGGGCTTCTTCTGACTCTACTTGACTTGCGCGGTTCATTCTTGCTGAAGACTTTGAGCGGTTCGGACGGGATCGCTGTCTCTCCGGCTCTTCTCCATGGAACGCCTGGAAGGGTGAGTCAGCAAGGTTGCTACCGCTTGAATTGCTCAGGCTGGTGGTTTTGCCGCTCCCTCCTGGTTCTCCCAGGCAGGTTGAGCTGGCTTTGCTGGCCCCTTCCAGGAGCGGTTCCTCTACCAGTGGATTATTTCTGCCAGGTTCATCTAACCGTAAGTGTTCTTTTTTGCTCTTTTTGATTGGTTAGATGTTCTGGGTTTAATTTCAACCGTTCGTTTTTTTCCTTCAGTCTTATTTTCTTTGTATTCCCCCTCCCCCCCCTTTGGTTTTGGTTTTGTTTGATTTTTATTGCTGGAGGTTGCGCATTTGTATTTCGTTTGATATTTCGGGAACAAAGCTGGTCTATGTGCCGCTTCCATTCCCTGCCATCATCCACGGTTAGACGGTAGGACCGGGGTCTGTTATTTGTGTGATTGTGGCTGGAAGCCATAGAGGGTCCCCGTAAAGTTCTTTGGCATAGATAGGTCGCCGATTTCAAACGTGCGGAAACGGCTGAAGGAGTCGGGGGGGGGGTTCAAAGGTATAATTTGGATGTAACCTATCCAAATGTGATCTAAGTTTTCTTCCCCATTAGTAATTCTGCTGGCTTTTGTTAGTCACAGTGCTTGGGGTGATATGTTGGAGGTAAGTAAACGGTCCAGTTTGTCCTGGACATCCCCTGGGTCCATTTTCTCCAAACCTTCCTTGGTAAACCTGACCATTCTCTCGCAGCCCGACCATTTGCTGCCAGGTGGGCTGGCACTGTTAGTGCTTGGCGTATGCCTAAGGAGGCTAGATATTGTTTAATGGTATACGCAGTCAGTTGTGGCCCATTGTCGGACACTAGGACGTCCGGCAACCCATGGTTGCGGAATAATCCCTTGTTTAGCTTTTTTATAACGGTGTTGGTTTGTTGTAGATGGCATTACTGTGACTTCTAACCAATTTGAGTATCATCTACAACAATCAAGAATGTATGCCCCCTGGTTGGACCGCAAAATCAATATGGATCCGAGACCAGGGGCCTCGTGGGGTTCTCCAAATCCTTATAGGAGCTTCTGGTGTGATGGCCTGGTTTTCTGGCATTTATTGCATGTGGCAACCCAGTACTCAATGTCTCTGTCTAAACCAGGCCACCGTACATAGCTCCTAGCCAGGCTTTTCATTTTCACATGCCTGGGTGGCCTTCATGAAGCATACCCAACACTCTTGTTTGTAATTTTGACCGAATTAACACCCGATCACCCACAAATAACACCCTTTTTGTATTGACAGTTTAGTCTGTCTGGTCGGAAAGATTTAAAGTTTTCAGTTTTTTGGTTTTCGGCCAACCTTTACCTACCCAATTTAAAATGCGGGCAGTCACTGGGTCTTTTAGTGGTTGCTCTGGCGACATTATGTGGCAGATATTGGTAGCTCGGGCAGGTTTCTATCTGCAGGGTTATAATTTGTTGGCGCTGGTTCTTCCTCTGTCATTGGCAGCGGTGTTCGACTAAGCGCATCTGCATGGGAGATTTGTTTCCTGGTTGTTGCTATTGAAGTGTAGGAGTACGGTTCTAGGAATTCTGACCATCTAGTCATTCGAGAAGATAAAATGTTCAGTGTGGGTTTGTTTCGCGCCAAAATTCCTTAGTAGTGGTTTATGGTCAGTAATAATTGAAAATATTCTCCCAAAGAGGTACTCGTGAAAACGTCATGGCAGTGGTGTCTAGGAGGGCAACCGACTCCAAACGGTGAGGCGTCACAAGTGACCATCAATGGAAGTGTGTTACTAACAAACTGAATAAGAACGGTGTTGAGATTAATAGATTTTTTTTTATGCCTTGGAATGCTTTTTGTTCTCTATGCCTCCAAAGTCCAACTAGTTTTCTTATCCAATAAACTGTGTAATGGTTCAGCTATCGTTGCCTGTGAGGGAGGAATACGTTATAGAAGTTTATTAGACCAAAAATGCTTGTAATTCCGTTTTGTTTTTTTGGCTGTGGTGCGTCTCTAATAGCCTTCACTTTTTTTTCTGTAGTGTGTATACCTCACCGTCAATTAAATACCCCAAAAATTCACGCGATCAGTATTAAACAGCATTTTCTTTTTTGACATTCAGGCTGGATTCTCTAAATTTTCTTAGTACTTCTTTCAGTCTTTTCTCTAATCGGGTCATGTTTTTAGCTGAAATTAGGACATCATCAAAATATGGCATGACCCCTTTAAATTCTTTAGTAGGCATTGCATGAGGCTTTGGAAAACGCCTGGGCAACGCTCATCCAAATTGAAGTCTGTTACATTTGAATGCCCCTCTGTGAGTTACTATTGTCTGTGCCTCAGCCGTTATTGGGTCTACTGGAAGCTGTTGATATGCTTGGGCTAAATCAAAGCTTGGCAAAATTCTTCTCCCGCTAGCGAGTGCAGTAAATGTTGAAACGATTGGCACAGGGTATGCGCTTTACTGCAATGCATGGTTTCAGGGTAGCCTTGTAGTTTCCGCAGATGTGTACCGACCCATCAAGTTTAACAGGTGTTACTTATTGGTGTCTCCCATCTAGCATGGTCAATTGGTTTCTATGACCCTTGCTCAATTAATTTATTTAACTGTTCATCTATTTTGGCCTTTAAAGCAAAGGGGACTCGTCTGGCTTTTAATCATCTAGGGGCCACCTGAGGGTCTAAACTAAAGGAAATTGGGTCCCCCGGTACTTGCCTAAGGTTCCATCGAAGACGTCCTGGAACTCATGTATCAGGCTCTCTTCCCAGTCGGTTGTGGCTACTGCGCTCACCCCGGTCATTCGATGCCCAATGGTGCAAACCATTCAATGCCAGGAGGCTGGGGCAGTCCCGGTCTGACTATGGTTAAGAGGCAGGACTCAGCGTGCTGCTTGTATGTGAACTCGGAAATGTCCTAGACCTACCACAGGGATTCGGTTTCCTTGGTAGTCTTTTAGAGTTAATTTTTGTTTCTTTTAATTCTTTTAATTTAATTCTTTTGGTTTCTTTTAATTTAATGTTTGGAACCAAGCCATCTGAATTGTGTTCCAAGACACCATTGACAGGAAGATCCTGAGTCGCTTCCATCTCGCAGGGGCTTCCTTCAGTTTTTACAAACAATTTTGACTTTTCTCCACTTTCTGTCTGGGCGCTTCCAATAGTGACAGTTTTGATGGGTCTTTTCTCGGTTGCCGGTTCGTCTGTTGTGCTCCATTTCTTTTCGGCTTGCTTTGCTTCTGCTGGTATGTGGGGAGTTACTGCGTCTGTTTGGGCTGTTATTTTTTCGATTCCTGCAGACTTTTTCGATTGTCCCTCTTCTTGCAAGCTGCATATGGCATCAAAGGAATCTGCAATTGGCTCGAGAGTGGTTTCCCCCGCAGCCAGCGCATTCCCACCAATTTCTTTTTTTCGCGCCTTTTTTTGTTGGCGTACAGGCGATGGACCTCATCATCCTCATCTTCCGTTTCAGTTGGACTGTCAATTCTTTGTGATGAGTTGTGGTGGGAGCTTGCTTCTTTCCCCTGGGTAGGGTCATCGCGTCAGTATTGGAGTTCATTAGTTTCATTGTGGCCGCTGACTTTTGCGGCTTCTGCAGCAGTGGCTTCTGCGATTGTTTCAGCCACTGTAATATTGGGTTTATTTTGTAGCTTACTTTGTAAGTTAGATCTCTCAGACCTAGGACAATTCCGATCACGCATGGCTTTCGTCTAGGTTCAGGAATTCACAAGCTCCCCCAGTTGTTGGAGAGCTGTCACGAAGTCAGCGATGGTTTCGCCTTCCTTCTGATCCTTTTGTAGAAACTCGTGCCGGTTGATGAGATTTGACACTACCGGTGCGTAGTGGGGCCTTTAACATTCGGTGAAGTTCAGACCAGGTCATTTGTTGCACATTCTGGGCTTCGCCAATGCTTTGGCCATTTTAAAAATGATTGGTCCACAATGTGGTTAGGAAGACATCCCTCTTCCGCTGGTCTGAGATCTCTTCCTTCTCATTGCTCTCTAAGAACATCAGGAAATCGGTTACGTATGACTCCCATCTCTTCGTTGGGATTGAAGGGTGCGGGCGGCGCATTATTCCCAGCCATTATTTTAGTCTGGAATTCTTTCTGCCGCATGCTCGGTCTCGCGTTTAGGACGATCCCACCCTCGTCACCAGTGTTCGTCTGGAAAAACGCGAGGTATACCAGGTTCCAACAACAAAGCTTTATTCAGTAAGTCTTTATTCAAGTAAGCAACAGTAACAGAACAGTTTGGCTGAAGTCGCGGCAGCCTTTTTATACAGGCTTGCCTTCCGGCTTGTAGCCAATGGCAGCTATTTAACTTTGCCGCTTTTCAGCGGCTCTTTTGCATTGGTTCCTAGTGAACCAATCCAATGCTTAGTTTCTTAGCCAATCAGATTGCACAGTTTGGAGTATACAATTTTATACAGAACATTAAGAATTAGAAACTTAGTTTTACCAACCAGTTTATCCTTTAAAATAGCCTTCCCAGTTGGGTGTCGTCCAACTGTATTGGGACTATAACTTTTGGAGCAGTCCTGGCTGGGCGTATTTAGATTTCTGGAAACTATTGTTCTAGCAACTCTGAAAGGCTCCAGGTTGGAAACACTGCTTTAGAAGCCAGACATTTCCACTTATTTTTCCTGATCCACTTTCATGACAGGAACAGTTTAAATACAGGAGAAACAGTGAAACACCATACAGCTTTGGGGTTTTTTTCCCCACAACACTTCATTTAAGTGAGACAGCAGGAGTCTTACTAAGTGTAAATTTTATCTGAATCATCTTTTTGTTTTCCTTGCTTCTTTTATTGACCAAGCTTTGTTTAATTTGCAATGTGTGATCATGCTGTGTTTGTGTTTGTAAAGACAAATGAAGTCTCAGCTCAGCTGTCTCCCAATATCCCTGAATATCCCCTTACATTTGTTTTCCATGTCAAGCTTTATATTCTTTTTGTGCTCTTTAAGCGTGATGCCTGCTGTCACCAGAAGTAATCTTTGAACTGAATTCCGCGACACACATCCATATTTACAACAAATTTGGGGCATAAACATGGATCATTGTTCATTGTTTTCAAAAAATCAACAACTGTATCATTGTTAGTCGATGTTGATGTTTCAGATGGCTGCTTAATGTTTAAATAACAATAATTAAAATTCTTGTGGCAAAGGACTAGGTTCAATTTCCTTTGAATTTTCCTTTGAATGGTTTCCTTATAAACACAAAAAAATGACTGCTTAGTATGTTTTAGAAGTCATCCTCAGTTCTTATTTTTCTAATGCATACCTATGAGCAATGAGTTACATTTGGATTGTCTCACAATATTTAGGAAATTTACCTACAAGTGAGTGAGAGAAGTCAATCAGGTCATGGAAGATATCCATTTCTAGCTCAAAATGAGTACATGAGTACTTAAGACTACGCTGCCTGCTTTCCCCAAGACAATTTAAACAGTATATTCGTGTGCACTAACTCACTTATATTCATAATTTGATTGGACATCTAATAATCTCAAATAAACATAGTCAGTATTCAGAGTTGATGGGAATTATACTCTTAACACCATCTGCACAAAGTTTCTGTTTTGCAACTAACAACAATATTCTATTTGCCAATTCCAGCATGCTGCACCCCTGCTGGTTGCACAAAAAGATATATGTACCATGTTAGTGGGGTTTTTGGTGAATAGGAATAGTGTAGACTTGAGGGCTAAGTTAAGCAAGCAGATCTATCTCCCTTCAGGGCTTCGCAGCTCAGCAGTGTCATCCCTAAGAGAAGCTTTTTAAACTAACTAGTGAGCATAAGGTAGAGAAAGCTGACTACATTCAGATAGCCCTAGACTTAACCATCAGAACTGAGCCCAACATTTCTGTTGCTAAGTAGGACATTTATTTAAGTGAGTTTGGCCCCATTTAATTTCCTTTCTTGCCACAGTACTTATGTGAATCACTGCAGTTGTTGAGTTGGTAACGCAGTTACTAAGTGAATCTGCTTTCTCTGTTGACTGTGCTTGTTGTAAAAGTTGATCATATGACCCGGGACACTGCAACTGTCCTAAATACAAACCAGTTGCCAAGTGTTTTAATTTAGATCACATGACTACGGGATGCTTCAATGGTTGTAAGTATGAAAAAAGGGTCAGTCACTTTTTTTCAGTGCCGTTGTAACTTCAAACGGTCACTAAACAATATGTTGTAAGTCGAGGACTGCCTGTATTTCTCCCTTTCCTTGTCTTTGTGTTCTAATCCTTTATACAGGTGGTCCTCGGCTTACAACAGTTCATTTAGTGACCATGCAAAGTTATAACGGCACTGAGAAAAGTGACTTATGACCGTTTTTCACATTTACAACCTGTCAGGTGTAGCTCCATTTAAAATCCAAGAAAGAAAACCTTAAAATCCATAGTTATAGAGAAAATGACTTTTACTGAATTTGAAGTGGCAGCATCAGAAGAAATACAAGATCTGAGGCGATAGGCCCGAAAATCACATATAGAAAGTTATCCCATGTTCCCACCCTCAATAGTTCAAACTGGACATCCAATCTGAGGTTTGTATAATGAATGTCATGTGGGTGCATCTTCAAGTGGCATTTCACACATCTGGTATGCCAAGACGATTGACCTTGGTCTAGAGAGATAAGAGGCTACATCTGTGCAGTAAGCAAGTAAGCATAATCCAGAAAGCATCCCAACTTTTACAATACACCAACTTCATCCTCTAGCACCCTTCCCCCCACAAAGCCCAATTATTCTACACACACACACACACGCACACCGTTTCTATGGCAGCTGGAAAGAGAACAAGTAGAAGAAGGAGTCTTGGAGGCTGACACAACCATTGCAGCATCCAAATGGTTATGCGATCAAAATTCAAGCACTTGGCAGCTGACTCATATTTATCACAGTTGCAATGTCCAACATCATGTGGTCCCCTTTTGTGATACTCTGACAGTCAAAGGAGAAGCCATGGTTCACTTAACAATCATGTTACTAACTTAACAACTGCAGTGATTTGCTTAAAAAAGTCATAAAATGGGGCAAAACTCACTTAACAAGTGTCTCACTTAGCAACATAAATGTTCGGCTCAATTGAAGTTGTACGTTGAGGACCAGCTGCAGTATATGTCAAGCCATTTCTTATCCTTCTAGTGGAGGGAAAAGGTAATACCTTATCCGAGTACCATTTATATTGGAGGGATGTTAATTCTCAGACAATTCAACCACATTTGAACTTGGGAGTTCAACACTGGAATATGGGTTAATGAGTTAATTAAACACATTTTAAGTGACAAATAGCATATTGTACTATGGAATAATTAATGCCATGTTTTTGGATGTAGGGTCCAACTGGGGAGACAGGTCCAATTGGTGAAAGAGGTCACCCTGGACCTCCAGGGCCACCGGGTGAACAAGGACTTCCTGGTGCTGGAGGGAAAGAAGGCGCTAAGGTATATGTTCACTTTTCAGAAACACAGGGAAATGTATGCAATGACTTATGGAATGCATTCGGTACTTGGCCATCAAGACCTTTGTCCGGGATTTGTAGCTGCATTCTTCCTTTACAATTTCTGCATTTAAACAGTGAATTGAAATAAACAGCTCCCATAATCCTTTCCAACTTGGTGATCCTGTACATTTCTTTTTTTTTTTTTTCGGTAGACAACTATAAAGANTTTTTTTTTTTTTTTCGGTAGACAACTATAAAGATCATAGGGAGATTTGCTAAACAAATTGGATTGCTTTTTGGCACAAGTGAAGTATCGCTTGCCATAACATACATTCCTCTCTTAAATTTAACAAGATGGAAGGTCTACATTGTAAAAGTCTCAAATGATCAAACCAAGCAAGCACGTGACCTTTCACAGAGCAAAGATTTTGAACGGAAAGACTGGGTAATCATCTGGTTGCCATGTAATTAACTATGCTATACTTTTCTCCAAACACTTTAAAGGGGAAGCTTAATGCTTTGGGTTTTGAGGTACTGCATTTGAAAATACAAGATTCACCATGGTATAATATAAACTAGAAGAAGTATGACATAGCAGCTTCCCTGTAATTACCAATGTGATAAAAATTAGTTCAAGTTAATGAAGTTTACTCATAAAAATCCATTCCTGATTCAGAAGCACATTTTAAAATATAAATTCTGTCCTGTACTGACATAATTCTCATGATTTAAGTTTATTAGAGTTGCAATGTATGTGACGGTTCTTTGATGAAGTGATGAAGCTGATGAAGCAGTGACGGTTCTGCTTGTTTTCATTTTGAAATCTGGGTTTTCGTGGCCAACTTTCAGTAAAGACTATTCTATTTTCCTAGGGTGATCCAGGTCCTCAAGGCATTTCTGGGAAAGATGGGCCTGCAGGACTGCGGGGTTTCCCAGGAGAAAGAGGCCTGCCAGGAACTCAGGTAAAACTAGAGGGGCCCTAATGAGTTAATCACCAAGAAGGGGAAGGAACATTGATGTCATGGTGACTAGATTTGGTGATATCTGGTTCTTAAGTGCATTGTCAAGGAAGGCCTCAAACTGATCATCCCCATCTTGACCACTGCTATAAAACATTATCTGTTGAACATTTGTAGGCTTCATTGGCTGTTAAGAGATTGTCAGGAGGTGGGCAATATCGATCATACATTAAGCTGAAAATTAATAAAAGTAAAAGAATTGGCAGAAAAGAGATGTATTATTTTTTATTTCATTTTATTTATTTTGTTGTATCATCTTATTTTTTATTATTTCATTTTTTATTATTTTATCTTATCTTATTTTTTATTATTTTATTTTATTTCATTATTTTATTCTATTATCAGCCCATAATAGATGAATGGCAAGAGAAAGAAGTTTTAAAATATGTGTAGCAATGTCTTGTGCATATAAATCATCCTCAACAACAACAATAATAATAATAAACAACCCATATATGAAACCCAGCATAGTTATCTCATTTGCTGTGTACACTGTCAGTTTTTGTGATAATAATAATAATAATAATAATAATAATAATAATAATAATAATAATAATAATAATTGACTTTGAATAGGGTGCATCAGGTCTAAAAGGCGGTGAAGGTCCTCAAGGTCCACCTGGTCCAATTGTGAGTAGGATTTGTCCACAGCTTATGTTGCAATGTCGTTTTTCGTTAATTTCATTTCTCGCTCACTCTCTCCTCTCTCTCTCTCTCTCTCCCTCTCTCTATAAATAGACAGACAGACAGATAGATATTGATATATACACATAGTGTATGTATATACATGCACCATCTCTTTTCTTTCTCATTTCTTTCATGCTGCTATGTGTGCTTGTACATGCTTGTAAAGACTATAGAAATGGATAACGTGTGTCATTCATATTTGTCAATAGCAGTTTCCTAGTAATTACAGCAACTAACAAGTCCATAAAAAAAAGATGAAAATCTAAACTTAAGCGTGTTGGCCTCTGTTAAACCTGCTGTTAGCTGCAGGGAGCAAATTGCTTTTTCTTGTTTATTAGATATTTCAAGGTAAAAAAAAAGGGGGAGGAGGGAGGATCTTCCTCTAGTGGGAGGAAATTGAAAAACATAAGGTCTATTAGAGAAACTGGTTGAGAATTCTCTCCTGCATTCTTTTGATTCCCAAATGTGTGCATATTAGGGCCAAATTACAAATTAGGTGATTTGAATTGTCCTTTTTTTTTTGTTCCAAAATTGGGGGGGGGGGGGNGGACAGAAGCTGTACTGTCCTGATCCAGACTTACTGTACACTTCCAGATTGTAGATCTGTATCAATTCCAGTTGGAAACCCTACTTTTCTCCCTCCTTTCTACCCGCAAATGTTTTTTACTACAAACTGCCTTTTGCTAGACAAATGGCAGCTGGGAGGGGCAAGCAGAGATTTTCTTCTAGAATCAGTGCAAAGGTCCTTATAAGGAATATGTTGCAGGGGAAGTATTTGCAGTTGTCTTTTCTTCTTGGCCAGCTTAGGCATCTTCCTTTTATTTAGAGCAGCATGTAATGTCTCATTGAATTATATACCGAAATAAAGGAGAATATTTGTAGCTCAGGGTTGAAATGAGGGATCCTTGGAGCTCTCTGAACTTGCTTGTTTTCTTGCAGATGTTTCATTAACCTTACTAGGTAACATCCTCAGCAATGGTGGGATTCAATTTTTTTTACTACTGGTTCTGTGGGTCTGGCTTCGTGGGCATGGCAGGGGAAAGATATTGTAAAATCTTCAGTCAGAGGTGGTATTTGTCGGTTCTCTGAACTACTCAAAATTTCTGTTACCGGTTCTCCAGAACTGGTCAGAACCTGCTGAATACCACCTCTGATCCTCAGTTCTAGTAACATCAACATCACTAGCACTGATTATGTTACCTAGAGAGCCCCAAAGATCTCTCACAAACAGAAATCTCTGAGAATAAATCTGTCTGTGGTGTTTTTAAGATGAAAATTAGATTATTTATGTGGAATTCTGAAGGATTTAGGTCACATGACTGCTCCTTGGAGAATATTCCCATTCTGGCATTGTATGCAGAAAGAATAACACGATTGTCAGTGATGTCCCCTGACATCCATGAGTTTTGCATCCTTTTTTTGTTTCGTTAGCACTGCAAGACTCTCTAACAAAAGTCAGGTCCTTTCTGAGCTGCATTGCCAGGATCGGAACTCAAAGCAAATGCATTTTTTACAGGCAGTAGTGTTATTCCCAAATGTAAAATAATTTCCCGGATTTGCAGTTTCAATCACTGAAAAGAATCTTAATAATGTGCATGAGCTGATGCCTCCCAGCTTACAAGAACCTATTGTTAAATTTTCGGGAATTTTGCAGGCTCTTTGAGAAAAGAACTAAACCTTGTAGGCCAGTCAGCTGTTTGACAGCTGGCATTTATCAGCATACCACTATTATATCCATTATTTGTCAAAACAGTGGTTTTGCCTAGTCCTTCCATCACTGCTGTCTGTTATAGGATATGATACTGATTATTACCTATTGCTTATTCAAAACCCAGTGTTTTAACATGGGTGACTTTGGTTCCAGAGGATAGATGTTTGATATTAAAACCACTTCATGTTAGAATAGTTCTAGTGGGCAGCAACTGGCCCTAAACCAGTTTTAGGTGCCCCTAGGGAGTCACATGACTCCTGAGAGCCAATAGTGAAAAAAAGAAAGGGGTTCTGTTAGTGATTTGAGGAGAATGAATGTTGGGGTCTTTTGGTGAGAATGATGGTTGGAGTCTTGCAGGAGGGATGAGCTCAAGCAAGGTTGAAAATTGAGTTGCTTGGGAATTTCAGGGGGTGTGTGCATTTTATCTCTTTAACTATGTGTTGGGTGTGTAGAACCTTCTCTCTTTTTTGGCCCTTTTAATGGCAATAGTAACAGCACTTAGACTTATATACTGCTTCAAGGTGCTTTATAGCCCTCTCTAAGCAGTTTACAAGGTCAGCATATTGCCCCCAACAATATGAATCCTCATTTTACTGACCTTGGAATGATGGAAAGATGAGTCAACCTTGAATCAGTGAGACTCAAACCACCAAATTGCCGGAAGCTGGCAGTCAACAAAAGTAGCCTACGGTACTGCATTCTAACCACTGTGCCACTGCGGCTCCTTAATAATGTTGGAGTTGACCAGTTGCCTTCTAAACACCTGCCACAGATTGACTGAGATGAAAATTCTTCAAAAGGTTTTGTTCTCCCTTTCTGCAGTTAGCCAAACCCAGAGGTGGGTGAAGATTTCCCCTTCAAACTTTCCCGAGTTTCCCCAGCCAGCTAGGGTGGGAATGAGAAACAAATTGTTAACAAAGAACCAACTATTCCAGTTGCTATTCATTCCTGCGTGGAGGATTAGCTCAGAAATGAAATATCTGAAGAGAAGGGCAGCTTAAATCCTGATGACACCTTTCCTTATTAAGGCAATAGAAAATCCCTGGTTTCCGTCTTTTTATGAATTTTTTAAACAAATAAAAGTAATCATGCAAAGAATGGCATTGTTTTAAATTTTTGAAAATATCTTTAAAATGTGGCACATAGTTTTGATTTCCAGAAACCTGTGAGGGGATCCCTTTAAAGAACATTGATATACACTATGCTTTTGTGATTCTCTATTAGGAGACTCTCAGAACTTCATTGAAGTATGCAAAAGCAAGATCAGAGTATAAATCCCAAACCTTTCCCCCCTCAAGTTTAGGATATCTTCTGCAGATTTTGAAAGCTTAAACTTATGCACATTTTCCACCAAAAAACAGAATAGCTAACAAAACATAAAAGCCAACCTCCATGGGCTAAGGCTGTAATTGCTATGAAATTTAATTCTCACTCTCTGGGAGTCCCAATCAAAACAAAGCAATATTAATATTTTATATGCTTTTGAATCATGCCAAGTTAATATTTAAAATTGGTCCTCATTCTTTGTTGTTTTGTTTCTGGTTTGATCTTTCTCAGCATTCAATCAGCTATGTCAAAGAAAACAAATCAGGAAACAAATGTTATTTATTGTAAGTGTACTTAAAGAAAGTATTGCTTTATCAAGACTTCCTAAAATGAAAACCAGTATGGTATAGTTGTTAAGATATTAAACTGACATTGGGAGACCCAGGTTCATGTTCACCTTTGGCCATTGAAAGTGGCCTTGGACCTGTCATACTCACTCTCTGAATTGACAAGGTTTTTGATGTGAAGAAAAAGAGACAGAGATTGTATTGCATATGCCATCTTGAGCTCCTAAGACAACATGTGGGACATAAATCTAACAAATAAATAAATCTAGTACTCATAACAATCCCAAAGGAAAAAGGAAAATCTCAAAATTGGCTTATCTGCAGATGGCACATTTTTTGTGGTATTTTAATTAAAAATACAAGGGTCTGCTTATCCACAGGTAGGCTTATATGTGAGTTCTAACTTTGGAAAATATTACCATATATTCTCCTAGGTAAGCTGATAAGCCAAACCCAATTTGGGGGCTGTAAAATTATGGACTTATTTGTAGTAGGTATAGTGGTAGGTAACTCCTGTGAATGCAACATGAAGCACATTTCAGTAATTTAAGGTGCTATAGAGAAAACTCAGTTCCAGGTTTAAAGACAAATCCATGACATATAGCAACTGCAGTGAACTTCTTCAGATGATCTTAATTTAATGAAGCAGGGGCAGTATGCTACTGATTTGGGCAGGTTCGGGCAGTAGCTCTGAGGATCAGCTGAGAGCGAACCAGTTCGGTTAACCGAACCGATAGGAAAATTGTTTGAAACCCACCACTGGAACAAAGAATCATTCAGAAATAATTGCTCTCTTGAGTACTGTGGACCCCAGTTAGATACTGTAAGGCTTAAAATATACTTCGTATAAACGGGCAGCAAGAACAATGTTTTTAGCTGAAGTCTAAAGGGATCTTCTTAAGTTCTTTCAGCATCCAATCAGGTTGGAAAGTCCCAAGCTAAGTGAAATTTCTAAAGTTGCCCTACAGGCAGTTGTTAAAACCTGGAGGTTACCAGAATGTGCACCAGAAGTTTAAAGTCTTTTTCTTCAAAACGGGATGTGTTTAGTGCTTCTGAGTTGACACAGTTTGTAATTAAAAAATATTCCTGGGTTTTCATATCTCACGGCAAATCAAAAACCGCTGAGCAGTCAAGAAGAATCAATAGATTCATACTTTCGTTCCTTACTCCAGTCCTTCACCTCCATTCCCCAAGAAACCAATGTGAAACTTTTTACAATGGATGTAATTTTTTTCCTCATCATATGCTATGGAACCTGGCCAACCTCCTTACCTCCAAAACAGAGACCTCTTCACTTCATGAGGAGATTAGCTCCCTTGGGTGTTCTTTTAATCCCTGACTCCAAGATTTCCCTTTGAGACAACTGTTTTCAGCATTCTCTTCCATTCATGTCTTCTAACACCTCTTTAATTTCCCTTGATCTCTCTTTTTCAGCTCCAAGGCTTTTCAACCAGAAAGAACCGAACTCTCTTTGGTTTTGGTTGGATAAGCTTCTCCCCTCTCCCTCCTAAGTTGCTAGAATTCTAAGGCGATTGCTGGCTTTTCATCGTGGCCATTATGTTGCCTTACACATATTCAGATATGCTTTATCAGGAAAGCGGATATTTTGAGTATTTCTCTGAGAGAGACTCCAAATACCTTAAACTGATTGGCCGAAAAGGCTGTTCTCGGATTGGTGACTTAAGCGCCATTCCAATTGGCCCGCCTAACGGTGGGAACACTTAAACAACTGTCATTGGCCACAAGCCACAAGCAAGCCGCTATAAGAAGGGCTGCCGTGGCTTGGGCAAACGTTCCGTTACAAGTCACTTTCCTGTTTGAATAAAGAGTTGTTTGTTGGAACTCGGTCTCGCGCACCTTATTTCCAGACGGAACACTGGCAATGAGGGTGGGATCATCCTAGAAGAGTGAGACCGAAGCATGCGACAACCAGAACCGAGCGACAGAGATGGCCGGTAACGATGCACCGCCCACGCCGTTCAACCCAGCCGAGGAAGATTGGGAGTCGTACATTGATCGCTTTTTGATGTTCTTAGAAAGCAACGAGCGACAGGAGATAACGTCTCCACTCTCCAAATTGAGTCCTGGCCGAATCTGCCAGCAGACGTCACTAAAGCTACTGCGAAAGACCCGCTGACAGCTCGAATCCTGCATTGGGTAGATAAGGGCTGGCCGGATGAGAACAGAGGCGGGACTTTTAAACCTTTTTGCTCCCAACAGACTGAACTGTCCATTGAAAAAGGCTGTATAATGTGGGGGGACAGGGTGGTAATCCCAGAAAAGTTACAGGAAGAAATGTTGTGCATGTTGCACAAGGGACACCCAGGCATAGTCAAAATGAAAGCCCTGGCCAGGAGTTACATCTGGTGGCCAGGGCTGGACAAATACATTGAACGATGGGTGGTAACATGCCATGACTACCAAAAATCAATCAACCCCCCCATTGGCACCAGTCATGGAATGGGAAACTCCCAGAGGCCCATAGTTGAGACTGCATATTGACTTTGCTGGGCCAACAAAAGGGAACACCTATTTTGTAATTGTGGCTGCCTACTTGAACTGGTTAGAGGTTATTCTTATGGTGTCCACTACTACTGAGGCAGTCATGAAACAGTTAAACAGACTTTTTGCCACGCATGGGCTTCCTGATGTAATAGTCTCAGACAATGGGCCCCAGTTTACCGCTTTAGCTTTCAAGCAATACTTGGCCGCACAGGGCATCTGACATGCCCTGACAGCGCTGGTTCATCCGGTTTCAAATGGATTGGTTGAACACATGGTTATACTAAGGAGGCCCTAGAAAAAATGGACACGGGGGACGTGCAAGATAA
>BHFT01017560.1:0-51997 GCA_004320025.1 Laticauda laticaudata | reverse complement strand
AGTCACTATACTGTTAAATAAAGAGCTGTTTGTTGGAATACCAGTCTCACGTACCTTATTATCCAAACGGAACAGATAGGTTGACTATTGACCCCCCTTTCTTTATGGCAGCCCCTCAAACATTTAAATACTGGTATCAGGTCATTTCTAATTCTACTTTTCACAAGACTAGACAAAGCCAATTCCTCCAGCCATTCTTCATATGTTTAAGGCTCCAATCCCTTAATCATCTTTGTTGCTCTTTTCCGCACTTTTTCCAGAGTCTCTACTTTTTTTATACAATATGGTGACCCAAACTGGATGCAGTATTCTTCCTGTGGGTTTTACTACAGTGGTACTAGTACTTCACATGAACTTGATTCTATCCCTCTGTTAATGTAAACTAAGTTTGTGTTGGCTGCTGGCTCATATTTAAACAACTGTCCACTCCAGATTTCACCCACTCTGTACCTCAACATTTCTCCTCAACAATTTTCATTTCATTTTCTAAATGCAAAACCTTACATTTCTGTACATTCTCTATCTTGTCTAAATTTCATTTTGTTAGGTAAGGCCCAGTATCAAGGTACACCTCAATCTTGAGCCTTTCTTCTAGAGTGTTGGTTATTTAATGTCATTTGCAAATTTGATGAGTACCCCTTCTATCCTCCTATCTAAATCATTTATGAACATGTTGAAGAGTACTGGATCTAACTGCAACCATACTAAAAGAAATACATTTTTCTGTATAACATACACAGATGGATATTACAGACCCACAACCGAAGGACTGTGTATTTTATTTTCCTGATTCATAAACCTTATGCTGATGTGCAAACAAATTCCATGCCTGAAGTGGAGGAACAGGAACTAGTGACTCCTGATATTCCAGCCTACCCACATTGGTTAACACTTAACAGAGGTCTGAATCCCATTACCTCGGGTATGCAAAAACTCTAAGTGTCAAATATATGCCATCCTCAGGCTGGTGCTTTCTGCTTTGTGCCAGTGCAACCAGTGTGTGATCGGAGCTGCCGTCTCTCTACTCTCTACTGTGGGTGGTGCTGGTTAGCTGGCAGCTGCTGCCTCTGATTGGTTGAGTAGTTAGATGTTGCTAAGGCTGTGTGATGCCTTGTGACCCAATCCCAACATACCACCCCCCCCCCCAGTATGCAGGAGAAACGGCAGCGTCCAATCACACACTCTTGCATGCACCAAGCAAGCACCAGCCCTGAGAGCGTAGTGGACCGTCTCCAAAACGACACCAAGATCTCTTAAACTTCACATGGGAAAGACGCCAACAGCTCCTAACTACATACCGTACCGTGAAACTCTCACGAATATATTATATATATTTAAGTTTCCGAACTTACAGTGTCTTTCTCAGGCATCTTTGGATCACCACTCATTGTAGCTTTAAAGTTGTAGCAACGCGTCAGCAGAATTCATCTGCCATTCAGGCTTCGCTATAGCAGTTTATTGGTCAGTGGTCTCACAGCGGTTTTATAATTGAGGCTACCCTATCTTGGTGGCAAATGTTTTGTTCACATCGATTGGTTGGGAGTCTTGTCTTGTATGACTCTAGGAGTTTGTTTGATGTGTTTCTGGTTCCCTCTTTGTTTTGTGCTTGTATTGCAGAAACTCTGTCCTCACTGAGGCTTTCATGCAACTGGTTCGTGGAAAGACGGCTATATCTATAGGAGGTATTTCGGTGCCGGTTGAGGTGTTGGCTGGACTATCAGAGACGGTTTGCCCAGTTTCCTGGCTTTTTAGGAATCTTCTATTTGAGGTGCAGGCTTCCATATGCTTTACAGTCTGGATCATCTCTTACTATTCTGCTTTCAGCTTTTTTCAATCCAGATCTTCTCGTATTCTGTGCCAAAACCAGAAACCACCAATTCAAACAAACTCAATCCAATAAACACAGACCAAACTCCCAACCAATCAGGATGTAGAAAAAAACATTCACCACAATAATAGCTACCTCAAATTTTAAACCAATGGGGCTGGATACCCTACCACATACAGACTCTGTACAGAAGCCTGATGATGCAGATGACTGATCTATGAAATATGCTATAACTTAAAGCACTACAGTGATGTGTATAAGACTCCAAGAAGCTGAACACACAGCACACACACCACACACACACACCACACATAATATACATAATAAAATATAGTTAGATAATACACTACTAAACATAATTCATACATACATACAATATATTATTATATATAATTAATAATATAATATATATGATCTTTATTCGGTTTCTTCCACTAAATGAGGATCAGCACGTCGATGATCTCAATCATCATTTCATCTGTCTTCAGACCTTGTTGCTCAGTAGTAATCTGACTTCGCAGCTGGCTTCTTCCTTCCTTCCTTTAACTCTGGTGGGGTGTTCTCATGTTGTGCTCGTTTCTATTGTAGCGTGTGGCTGTCTTATTTCTGGTGTGTTCTTAGTGGGGCTTGGTTAGTCCAGAGCTAGGTGAAATTGAGCTGTGTAACTGTATCCTGTGTTTTCTGCGTTGTCGTGCCACATTTCATGTGGCTCAAGGGCTTTCTGTAGATCAGAGGTTTTGAAGGTAGAGTCATCTGGTGGTTGTCCTGCTCATATCCTCATCTTTTCTGTAGTTGAGTCTTTCAGTGAATGTGTGTAGCTTTTGTGTTGCCATCGGGTGGCTCGTGTCATTCTTCATGTTATACCTCGTTTATAATGACTGCTTTCCAAATGGTTGGCGAGGTATCATCTCGTAGCAACTGTGTGGGCATTCTATCTCTTCTAGAGTGATAAACGAGGATATACCTCCGCCACAAACTGGAGTATGAATGGGATCTTGTGTCGGGTTTCTCCCGCCTGGATTGGAAGTCTAATGCTTCGATGACAGTCTCTTCATCATCTATCAAGCTATAGTTCTTCACTCTGTGCTTCTAGCCAGTATGGAGCTCATCTGTTCTATCCTTTACTCTAGGGGGGGACCGATGGGGCGAGACGTGTTCTATTGTGGGGGATTCTCCATGGTTGGGTGCTTGTATGACTGAGCTGGGAACAACCTGAGAACTGGTGAGACTTATCGAGGACGTTCACTGGTGCTTCCATTGCGGAGAGAACCCAAAGACCGAAGCTAACTACATCACAAACAAACAATATACATATACGATATACATACGACATATACAAACATAATAATTTACATATCAGTACATACATATACCAGATCATATACATAACAAATATAGTATATATATAATATATATAATATATAGCATACAACGAACATATATCATTCCTATCCTATATCCATAGGTGCAGCTTCAGATTTGACAGGTCGGGAATCATCTCTTCTATCTTCTTCATCTTCAACCTATATGCTCTCTATAATTCTTGGCTGTGGTTCTAGGCTAGGTTTCCATGAAGTATTTGACTTGGTTTTCAGGCTGGACTATGATGAGTGTCCAGCTTTGACGCATTTGTTGTTTCATCCATCGTTAATTATTAAACATGGATACGAAGAATGACACCGACTTCAATCATGGAAGCCTGCAACTCTCAAATAAGATCTCCACACCAACAAGCCAGGCAAACACACTGGCACAAACACTCCATCTCATACCTCAGCTCAACCCCCCAACCAGCACAGAGAAACTAGGTTTCAAAAGATATAGCCTCCTTTCATGCGAACCAAGCTGCACGAAAGCTAAACAGGACACAGTTCCAGCACATCAAAGCCACAAACAACAGAAAACCAGAAAACCCAAATCAAACAACCCAGTCAACTAAACACACCAAGATCCAACCAGATCAATGTTAGAAAAATACACCTACAGCAGTAGTAGGCCTCAAATTTAAAACCAATCTGTGATCAGCCGACCCACTACAAACTCAAACAGAACTCAATGATGCAATGATATTCTGAAACTTGCACAACTTTAAAAGCACTGCAATACGGGATAATACCAAGGAGACGAATAGCATAAAATATAAATATATATAAATTATATTTATATATATAATTATATATAATTATATATATATATAGTATAATAATTTATATATTATTGTTTTTAAGTTCCGGGTAATTGCGTCATT
Source organism: Laticauda laticaudata (assembly GCA_004320025.1). Classification (NCBI taxonomy): domain Eukaryota; kingdom Metazoa; phylum Chordata; class Lepidosauria; order Squamata; family Elapidae; genus Laticauda; species Laticauda laticaudata. The sequence continues at coordinate 47,921 of BHFT01017560.1, read as the reverse complement.
CCTTCGCTATTATCACGTAATGGTTCACTATTTCACGTCACGATTTATCACATATGGGGTATCACTTATTGATTATATACTATATATATATATATATATATATATATAATATATATATTAATATCTATATATATATAATATATTATATATATGAATAGAATTTTTTTATTAAAAGATTGCAAGATATTCTCTCTAAACGTGCTGGTCCGCTCCACAAAATCTCATTGGATCATACCCAAACAAAGACCACTGAGAGGCAATAAATACAATTCCTTATTTCCTAGAAGAAAAGCAAGTCATTAAAAACTGTTTCAATAACGTTGAATAACAAGAAAACATATATCTAATACATGACATCATTTTAAGATTTAAACAAAAAATCACCTGAACTCTGCTGGCATGCACCTGCGGTTTGCTTTATTATACTTCCAGTGAAAGGAAATATGGTAGTTTTTTTGCCGTCATAGCAAAAAAACAAAACTTGTCTGTTTGTCACACCCAGACCTGTGTTGTTCCAGTGCTGACAATGCTTCATCAACAGACGGTCTGGGTCCCAAAGCAGCCATGAAGCAACTGAGCCAAGACTAAGTAAGTCATGATGATGCATTCCGTTGAAACTCTTGCACGTCTATAGTTGTGAGATCAGAATGAAACTAAAGCACAGCAACCTAAAGGCGGCAATCATTGCCCTAAGCCTCGACCTGTCGATTTTGGCAATTCTGCTTGTGTGCATCATACCAAAATAGATTTCCTGATACTGAGACTTCCTCGCTAAGTAAATACACTGTAAGCCTCCCAGAGTCACCTTGGTTATCATAATGGGAAGCCATATAAATTTTTAATGGAATGAATGAATGAATCTCCAATACAGTAACAACTAAAATGAATACACAAAATACACTGCGCTATTATCTCTTCAGTGAAATAGGATCATCCTTCTATAACTACATAGAAAAGGAACTTCCTTCCAGATGGAGATTCCATTGTAGGACTTTAACAACAGCCCTTCCAAAAGTTATTGGTATCGTAAAACCACTTCAAGTTTTCTTTAAATCTCCAGTTTTCATCCTCCTTTACCTAGCATACCAGACGCATACCATCACCTTTTCTCTATTGAGAAAGTCATAGATTGTGAGAAAGTGTGTTCCATTGCGCTCATTCCAACTTCTTACTGGGTCTAAAGTGCCCCGACCATATATTTGGGATAGTACTTAGAAAACAGCCCTAGGAATTGTCTTAGGGAATATTGTCCATTAGCTTCTCTCTTAGATAATTTTTCCCAGCAGTAGTCCCATCTGAGGATGTGGGAAACTACATCTAATCTTAGATGTAGTTGATGGCTTCTCAGAAGTTTATTTATTTTAATTTATTTATTTATTTGATTATCAATTGCTTAGCAAGCAATAATAGGGTGTAAGTATAAACATGGGATAGGTATGAATAAAATGGGAACATTAGGACAGGACAGGTCAGGGCATTGATTGTGCACTTGGATGTATGCCCCTTACAGAACCTCTTCGCGAAGTGGGCAGGTGAGATCAATAGTGAATAGGTTAAGCGTTAAAAGAATGGTGTTGCAGGATGTAACAACAGATCAAGCTAGTGCATGCCAGGATGACTACTCTGTTGCTGAAGTCTAACTTGCTGAAGTTCGTACGCCAATCAAGTTTGGATGTGGTATCCCGTATACTATTGGCGTCTTCTATCAGTTGGTGTGACTCTGTGTATTGTTGTGGTGAAGCTGAAGTAGTCATTGACTGGTAGGATATTGTAGCAGATAATTTTGTGTACTACGCTTAAGTCCAACCATAGGCGGCATAGTTCAAATTTCTATGTCAGGATGAGGCAACTCCTCATTCTTACATCTAGAATTTCTTAACAATTAGAAATAAGAGATGAAAGCATTTGTTCATCTCAGATTCTTCCTTTTTTCTCTCTTTTCTTCCCTCTCCAGCCTGAGATTCAGTTCAATATGTTGCTTATTTTTCTTTCCATGAATACATGCCATATACATTTTCATGTGAACTTCCTAATAAATATAACCATTTCATACAGTTTGTTAAGCTGAGGAACTGTGCCACAACACTTTGAAAAGTACATATTTTGAATTCTGTTGCATGCAAATGAGTTGGAAAATGCAAAAATCCCAGTTTAACATCTGGAAAATTCAAATGTGCATTTTATTAATAATAATGTACTGTATGCAAATAGATGAGAAAATGTAAACCTTCCAGATTGGCATCTCTTCTTACTGACTCTGGTGGCAAGGCCTTTGTGAATTGTTGTATAGTTATATATGGAAAGCTGCAGAACCATTTTTCCATTTTCAGAGAAGATATTTCATCCTTCATTCGAAGTTAAGTACACTTTCTAGTATCAGTGGAAAGACTTGCCATAACAAATGCTTCTTCAGCGGAGAAACTTGTCTGTAGCTCTTCTTGAAAGCATTCCTTATTTTCCAACTACCATAGCAGCACTCACAATTCACTCACTTAAAGCTTTATTAAACGTCCTAAGTAGTAGGTTTACAGAGGAAACAGTGTCCAAGTATTATATTGCTACCTTGTTCACAGCTGCACATTCTTAAAGTTATGTTTACTTCTATGAGTGCTATGATTACATTATCTTATTGCATCAGTGTTTGTCTATTGGTTGCATTATCAGGGGTAATCGTCAGATCTCTGGAAATGTTTTGGAGAAAATGCTGTGCAACATGAGGGAATGTATAGGAATAACTTTTCTCTGAATCATTAAACCAGCCCTACCATGTCCAGGTGTTTTCTAAGTTGTTCCTAACTAACCCCACATGTGGGTGCATGCCCAGCCATTTCACTTTACTGGGAAAGGTTGGTGCCTGCATGTTTGTGTGGAGACAGCCAGAAACATCTTACAAAGCAGCCAACAGTGGGCTGAAAAAGGGCACATTGACATATTCTGTTCTATTCCATTATTTATGAAATTGCTTAAAAAATTTTCAGAAGGTGGATGTTAAGATTTTGAATATAATCTTTACTAGAATGTTTATCTGTCTGTGCAGTTTTCATGGCTGCCCTAAGATATGTTTTACTGGATAATTTCTTCTAAACTACTCTTCTTTTTTCATGTATTGTCTTCTTCCTTCCTTCCTTCCTTCCTTCCTTCCTTCCTTCCTTCCTTCCTTACTTACTTACTTACTTACTTACTTACTTANTCCTTCCTTCCTTCCTTCCTTCCTTCCTTCCTTACTTACTTACTTACTTACTTACTTACTTACTTACTTACTTACTTACTTTCTTATACTTCTATTGAATGTATAAGCTTTATCTATGAGTAACATTGCTCTAACATTTATTTTTGTACAACTATCCCAAAGATACATTATGGTTCTTCGCACAAGTAGCTAGATGTTCAGACTGGATTTGTCATTTTTGTCTGCCTGTGGAATTTTTCCTAAGGACCTGGGATAGGCAGATGTGGATGCTTGATGGTGCTACAGATATTGTTGCAAGATATAAAGCTGTTCCAGGTAAAGCTGCCTTTTGCAATTGACTGATAGTGAGTTTGTCAATGCTAAGATGTTCGAGTGATGCTCTACTTGTTTTGGGATTGCATCCAAGGTGCCTTATTACTATTTGTACTAGCTTTGCTTATAATAATAATAACTATTATTACTAAAGTTTGCTACTATAAGCTGGTTTGGTCAATTACTTCTAGCCAAACTTTGGAAAGCCACTGACATAGTGTTCTTTGGCAGATCATGGTATTTCAAGAATTTTTTAAAGAGATTCAATAGCTTTTTTTTTACAGTGCTAAGATACTGAGATATTGTATTTTCTCCACTGTTTGGGAGAGAAACTTTTGATCTTTTCTACAGAAAGAATTAGGCCATGTATGCCTGTTTATTCTCTAAGATTTATAATCTTAAAATACAAAATGAAAAAAATGAAAAAAGAGTACATAACAGCAAAAACAAAAAAGGTGTATATAAAACAGTATGTCAAACATACACATAAAATAACCCTCCCTCAGCTGAATATTGATAATTATTCAGCAATAATAGTTATTCCTCTCTTTGCAAAGTAGATCCACAATTTATAATCTTCTAACTCTACAGTTGCAAAATTACTATATAACATATAAAGAAATATTGCAAATATAGAAATCTATTAGCAATCAATTGATTTGACCTACTATTTTTACAGTAGATAGATGGTACATATAACTGTTTTGAAGAAAAACATAGGGGTAATTTAAAAAAAACAAATTAAAATTTTTCATGTAAATTTTGGATTTTAGAAAGATATGCAAAAGGGAGATATTGATATGACTTTCAGCACTGAACTAACAGCTATGTCTCACATCCATTTAGAACCATTGGAATCTAAAATAATAATCGTTCAGCCTACTTGCTATATTATATGTTCCCAATACAATGTTTCAGTGATGATCCATATTTCTGTAAACAGCACACAAACAATCAGGTGAGGGAATGTGATAATAAAGAATTCTGTGTGTGTATAACTGAAGTTGTAATGAAAACAAATAGTAGAAACATTTAATTTGCTTTCTTCTGTTTCTTCATCTCTTTTTAAAGAAGAGGCTGGACAACGATTTGTCTGAAATAGTATAAGGTTTCCTACCTGAGCAAGGGATTGGACTAGATAGAAGACCTTCATAGTCCCTTCCAACTCTGTTATTCTATAATTCATTTTTGACAGTCTCTTTTTATATTCATTCTTCGCAACTTTAACTTATTTCTATAATTCTTCTGCTAAGCTCTCAGTGAAGCTCAGGGCTTTAAGGATTTGTAACTTTCTCCTTGAAATTGTGTGTATGTTCAAGAACATACCATATTAACTGTCTTTCCTCTTCTTGTTTAGCTTAACAAAATAACAGAGTTGAAAGGGACCTTAGAGGTCTTCTATTCCAACCCATTGCTTAAACAGGAAAACCATATATCATTCATACAAATGGTTGTCCAATCTCTTCTTGAAAACTTCCAGCATTGGAGCACCCACAATTTCTGTAGGCAAGTCGTTCCACTGATTAAATATGACTTATACCAGAAGATAATAGCAAAACTATTTCAGTGCAACTGGATAGTGTTTGATTTTATCAATTATATCACTATGACATTTAGCAGTATTTTCAGAGATGCTAAATCAGAGATACAATTTAAAAATGGTATCGAAGGAAAAAAATTGATCACTATTAGATTCCTATTAGAGGGATAGCTGTAATTGTAAAATAAAAAAGTCCAGCAATGTGTGTTGGATTGAAAGGTTGTATCAGCTGATTCACAAAGCTCTGAGTTCCACTTTCCTGGAGTTCCACCAACAGTTTGCACCCTATATTTCCTGCCTTGAAGTCCACCCAGCAGAAGTAGAAGGATATGGAATAACAATGCAGTTGTGTTCAAAGATGACATTAGTACACTTGAGCAAATTAAGGGCAAAGTAACATTACAGGAAAGTGACACATTCAGTTTTCATCAAGCAGATGTAGTTCCATATGTCATATGCAAAAATATGGAAGCAGAAGATAATTTTTCAAGAGTTGAAAACCACATCTGTGGTTCCAGAAGTGACAAAGAAAGAAACTGACAGGTTCTGTGGTGATATTTTTTTTTCAGTGTGAAACCATTTCATCAAAATAAACTTAGAAGAGACTTATTTGTAGACAGAAATAAGTGGGAAATTCTATTTCTCATCAATGAGTACACACAAAGGTTATACTGGTACAACATTATCCAGGCATCCATTGTTACTTAGACATTATTATCACAAGAAAAAATAATGAAGAGCTAAATTTGCAAAAACAAGGAATAGAGGGATATGACCCCAGAACTGTAACTGTGCACAGAAATAACTTTGTTAGACAGAAGGCAAACAAGGCAATGACTCAGGTAAGAGTCATATGAGACCATGGAAGGAATGGGGCACACCAAATATTTCAGAATGGACTACTGTAAAGATGAAGGTGGTAGGAAATGTACTTTCAGACTTGCAGGATAGCTTGAGAATAAGGAAAGAGTTAGTACTCTTGTGCTTCATTTCGGGACTACCTTGCAAGGCTTACAAGAATACACTATAACAAATATAAATTCTTTCAGCCTAGATACATCCCAATCTCCCTCCTTAATCCATAAGGCTTTACAAGCATGCAGAGAAAATTCCAGCAGCCATAAATGCCTTAAGTCCACAAAGTATGTTACAGCCAGGGCCCTGTTTAGATTTTACGAATTAATGTAACTGATTCTTACTCAAATTATCCATAATTAACCAAAATCTTTCTACTGGTACAAGTCAGGGATGATATGGCAGTAGGCAAAATGATGCCAACAAACTTTTTCAGAAGCAAAGAAAATGAAAGAATAGCACCAGTTATACTATTCACACATTATGACCTACACTTCCCAGGGAAAATAGTTTGTGATGGCTCACAATTAGCAGCAGTGTGTTTATGTCACATGTCTAGTCAGGCAGCAATGAATGCCCAATAAATTTTTGCATCATGCTCACTCACAGCTGCAGAGAAAAATATGCATGAATAGATAGGAAAGTGCTGAGTTTGGTTTGGGAAGTTAAGCATTTCAATGAATACTTGCAACAAAAGAGATTTATTTTCATCACAGATCATCAGCCACTACTGTCCATCTTCAGTCCTCAAAAAAAGGTTTCTGTTTAAAAGCAGCTGCTCAAATGCAGCCTCAGATTTTGTTCCTTGAACAGCATAGATACATGATTTCTCTCCCAGAGGACAAGAATCTTCCCAGAACAGCTGCAGAGATTCAAAGAGACCCATCATTGTCTCAAGTTTATATATCAACCCAGAATGGCTGAAATATATAGTAACAATCATGGAGCTTTTTCAGTGCAATAATGAACATATTTTAGGCAATGGTTACATGATGTGGCAATTGAGAGTTACCATGATATCCAATTGTGAATGAAAAAAATCCACATGTTGAGCATCTTGGAGTAGTAAAGATGAAGGCACCAGCTTGTTATATTGCTTTGTGTTTTGGCACCCATAAATCAAACACCATGCAATTAGGCTTAGGTTGCCCACATGTTCAGAAGACCAAAAAAGTATATCTCCACCTGGGAGAATTGCTTGCTTTCTCATGGCAAATAATTTGTATAGACTTTGTTATGACATTAATTGACACCACTTTTTTTGTTATGATAGATACATGTTCAATGCGGCCAGAGGTGTTCCAATATTTTCAACCACATCATTGCTCACTAGTGACAGAACTCTTTGTGAAAGAAGTGTTCCAGAACAACTAGTGAACGACAATGCACTACAATTTGTAACTGAAAACTTTTGGATATTCCTGACCACAGTGGAATCGAAGATATAACATCAATACTGTATCACCCAGCTACAAAAAAGTTAACCGAAAGTTTGTCCATATTTAAGGTCTAGAATCAAAAGCTTAATTTTTTATAATGTGCAGATATTAAATGCACAGATTAAATATCTTTCTTAACAAATCAGATACCAATAATATTGTATTTTGGTTGTATTTTTCATTCCCAACTGGACCTACTTAAATTTAATTTAAGAAGTGTATGAGATAAAATTCTGAGCAAACTTTTCATACAGAATTAGGACAGCAGCTGAAAAGTCATTGCATTTTATATGTTTGGGAATTCAAGTAGAGTTTCTGAATTACCACAACTAGTACTAAAGGAAACACATAGCTGGTAGTTATTCGATAGTTACTGGTACCAAGAGGACACAAGGATGATTTTTGTTTATGTTGGCCTTTTATTCACATGAGAAAACCATCATCATGCCTGCAAATATAATATGGTTTGTATCTCAGTAGGGAGCAGTATAGAATACTGGCTATTATTGTTATTGGTTAATTAATTATGCCTATGACCTTGCACTATCACTTGGTTCTTTGAACTGTGTGTATGTGTGTGTGTGTGTGTGTGTGTGTGTGTGTATATTTTAAGCTCTCGCGGGTACTTACATTTGTGCTGTTAAGCTTCCTTCGGGTATTATCCCACGTCATTGTTTCTGTAAAGTTGTAGCAAACGTTTCAGCAGAATCTCATCTGCAATCATCAGGCTTTCTGTGTGGATGTGTGTCTCACATTTCTCTGTTTCATTTGAGGCTGGTCTCTTTGATTGGCTATTAACCTGGGTCTGTGTTCATTGACTTGGAGTTTGATTGATTGGTGTTTCGTGGTTTTCTTCTGTTTGTTTTGTGCTTTGATTGGCTGGCAACACTCTGTTCTTGTGTTGGGAGCTTTCAATGCAGCTTGGCTCGTGTGAAGGACGGCTGCTATTCATCAGCAAGCTTGCATTATCAGCAGCTGGGTTTCACCTGGTGCCTGGTGGGGGGGTGTTTGAGTTGGAGCTATCAGGGGAGTCTGTTTGTGCCCAGGTTGTTGCCTGCCTGTGGTGTGAGAGATCTTTCTATTTGAGAGTGCAGGCTTCAAATGATTGCAGTCTGGTGAATCATCTCTTCTATTCATGTTTTCAGGTCTTTTTTTCAATCTCTATGGCTTCTCTGATGATTCTGTGGCTGGGGTTTTCTATAGTGGCTAGGGTTTTAGTGCCATTGAAGTTGATGTTGTGACCTGTGGTTTTCATGTGTTGGACTAGTGAGGAGTGGTGTTCCAGCTTTTTTACTGCATTTTTTGTGTTCATTCCAGGTGGGTACTTATTTCTTCTATTGTGCTGTCCAATGTATGTGCCGGGCATGATGTACAGGAATTTCGTATATGCCTTGGTTTTCCAGGTCAATTTTGTCTTTGGGGTTCCTCAGGATGGCTGCTATTTTTTTGTCTGTTTTGAAGGCAGTCTTGATGTGATGAGCTGTGTAGTATCTTACTGATTTTATCTGTAGCATTGAAAGCCTCCCAAACACAGAAAGATGTTGCCACAATCAAAGCAAAAACCAGACGAAGAAACAGAAACACAATCAATCAAACCCAAGTCCAATGAACACAGACCCAGGTAATAGCCAATCAGAATAGACCAGCCTCAAATTTGACACAGAGGAACTGTGAGACCACTCCCACAGAGCCTGATGATGGAGATAGATTCTGCCTGAATACGTTGCTACAACTTTACAGAACTACAGAGACGTGGGTAATACCCGAAGGAAGCTAAACAGCACAAAATATATAATATTTTATTTTTATTTTTAAGCTCTCGGGTTACTACATTTGTGTTTAGATTCCTTCGGTGAATTAGCTCACTCCATGTAGTTGTTTAAAGTTTGTAGCTCATTGTAGTTCTGTTAAGTTGTAGCAACGTTCAGCAGATCTCACTCTGCCATCATCAGGCCTTCTGAGTGGAAGTGTGTCTCACAGTTCCCTCTGTTTCAATTTGAGGCTGGTCTCTTCTGATTGGCTATTTAACCTGGGTCTGTGTTCATTGACTTGGAGTTCGATTTGATTGGTGTTTCTGGTTTCTTCTGTCTGTTTTGTGGCTTTGATTGGCTTGGCAGCATCTTGTTCTTGTGTTGGAGGCTTTCAATGCCGCTTCGCTTCGTGTGAAAGGACGGCTGTCTTCAACCAGAAGCTGGGTTTCACCTGGGTGCCTGGTGGGGGGGTGTTGAGTTGGAATCATCAGGATGGATCTGTATCTGTGCTCAGGTGTTTTGTCTGTTTTGTGGTGTGGAGATCTTCTTCTATTTGGAGTGCAGGTTTCAAATGATTGACAGTCTGCTGGAATCATTCTTCTATCATGCTGTCAGGTCTTTTTTCCAAATTCTCTATGGTTCTGATGTTCTGTGGCTGGGTTTTATATAGTGCTAGGGTTTGTGTGCCATTGAATTGATGTGTGTGACTTGTTTTTCATGTTTGACCTAGTGAGAGGTTGTTACCAATTTTTACTGCATATTTGTGGGTTCATCTACGTCATTATTCTTCTATTGGTCTGTCAATGTATGGGCCGGCTGACGTACAGAGCAATTGTATATGCCTTGGTCCTTCCCCAGGTCATTTTTTCTTTGGGGTTCCTCATGATGCGTGCTATTTTTGCTGTTTTAGGAATATCTTGATGTGATGCCTGTTAGTATCTAACTGATTCTTTCGTTGTAGTACCTTATGTAGGCAATAGCAGTGTGTCCATAGTCTGTATGTGTTTCATATCTCTATGTTATCGTTTGGTGTTGTTTTGTGGATCAATGGTGATTGTTTTTTCGTGAAATATATATATAACTATAGTATTGTTTTGTGTGTGTGTGTGTGTGTGTAATTTTCGCGGCTATGTTACTATGTGTCAATTGGACATGTGAAAACCAATAGAAGAAATAAGTACATGGTACACCAAAAATGCAGTAAAAATGCTGGAACACATTCTCTACTCATCAAACATGAAAGCTAAAGTGTCATAAATCACTTCATGGCACAAAACCCTAGCACTACAAAAACCAGCAAGATTCATCAGAGAAGCAATAGATTGAAAAAAGACCCTGAAAGCATGAATAGAGAGGATGATTCCATCAGACTGTCAATCATTTGGAAGCTGCACTCTCAAATAGAAAGATTCCATCACACAAAGCCAGGCAAACACTGGCGCACATAGACTCCCCTGATATCTCCAGTCAACACACCCCCACCAGACCCAGATGAAACCTAGCTTCATAATGATGATTAGCTGTCCTTTTCTCAAAGCCAAGCTGCACTGAAAGCCTCCAATACAGGAAAAGTGTTGCAGCCAATTAATAGCAAAAACAGACAGAAAACCAGAAACACAAATCAAACAAACTCTAAGAAATATAAACACGAGCCAAGATCCTAATAATAGGATTAATAAAACATCCTGGGAAATATAAACTACCTCAAATTGTTAAAACTAACGCTGTGATAGCTGACCCACTACAAACTCCAATACAATGAAGCACTGAAGATTGGCAGTGAGATTCTGCTGAAACGTTGCTACAACTTTAAAAGTACAACTCCAATGATGTGGGATAATACCCGAAGGAAACTGAACAGCAACACATGTAAGTAACCGCGAAAACTTAAAAAAACAAATATATATATTGTAATTCTTGCAGACTCAGAGTTCCAGCAATGTTAGTAAAACAAGTAAGCAGAAAAATCAACTCCTGATTCTATCTATTTTTCTTTAATAAGATAAAAAAAAATGAAACTACTATCCCCCAAGCTTTTTCATGGATTTTTCTAAGCAAATTTAAGTAGTTTGGCAAAAATTAAAATTGTGTGGCACCTTGTAAAGCTTTCATTGATCATGGACACATTGTATAACTGTGAACCACAAGAGCTTTATATGATAATAAATTTCTTAGTTTCAAGGTGCAACAAAACCAGCCTGCCTACCATAGGCTAACACAATTGTCATGTTGGCTACATGTCAGCATGAATTTCTCTTATATTAAACATAGGATTTAATGTGCTTTTATGGTTGCATATATGTATATACTTAGCTGGTAACAAATATACAATCTGTTATCTTCAAATATTCAAAGAAGGCCTAGGCCAGTGAAGACTAACCTTTTTGTCGTCACATGCCTGCACCCTAATGCAATGCATGTGTGACCTCTCTGCCTCCTGGGCATGTGCATGTGACATCCCCATGCACTCCACGCGCCTCTGTGCATGTGTGTGTATCTCCTGCATGTGCTGCACCCTGTGCCCACACATGCACAGCAAATACCTGACAATCAGCTGGCTGGCAGGAGGCATATGCGCATGCTCAGTGGATCTGTTCCGGGAGATGGCTCGCATGCTGGCAGAAATGGCTCTGTGTGCCACTTCTAGCATACGTGCCATAGGTTCACCATCATGGGCCTAGGCCAATCCAAGAAACACATTAAATTTCTGGACACTATTCTGAAATAGAAGAATGGATATATAACTCCTGTCAGGGCTCCAGTTAACATGCTCAATGGAATCTAAATTCCATGTTCCTCGAAGTATAGATTTATTAGGCATGTAATATTGGCACATCTGGGGAAAACTCGATTCTGAAGGACCCAAGGTTTCCCACACCCAAATCAAACCCTAAAGTACTTTTCTCCCAGGTTACACATCCATCACATGGTCCAACCAGGTCAGAGCCACCATCCTGACTGGCTTTGATCCATGCCTCTCCAACACCTGGTAGGGCATCCTTGGCTCTCATAAGAATGTTGTTTTGGCTACACATCCTCAGTTATCTCTATCTTCCTCCTTTAGTTCTCACAGCTCCAACCGGCCTTGCTGTGGCAGCCCTGAAGATGCTCCCAAAATGACTCCAGCTCAAAATGGCTTCACAGCTGACAACTCCTACTTCATGTAAGACATCAGTTATCCATTATACACAATTATATGTTTCTATCTTCTATCAACAGATATCACATAAATGAAAGATTTTAATCAGGAATATCCATCAAAGAAAGTCAAAAGTAGAATCATAGAGTTCTTCGGGTATAAGATGAACTCAGAAATGCAACTTAGAAAACTCCACTTGTTTTCCACAAGTCTCACATAATCATCTATGCATTCTCTGCATTGATTGTGTAGAATTACTGAATTAGAATTCATTTAATTTTAAAGGCCAACTATTATGTTTTGGTTTATGAACAATATAAAAATTGATTTGAAGAACAATCAGCTAGCAGTAACAGAAATATTCTGGATTCAGGAGTAAATTCTATACAAAAAGTAGGTGTTAACTTTGCCCCTTATATCCATCCTGACACCATTAGAAGATTCAATAATCCACGAGCTCATTCTTCTGTGTCATATAATCAATCACATATCAGTTTTGATGTATGATTGGATAACCTGGACATTCCCTGCACAAAAGGAGAACTTTACTCCTGGTGAGTACTTAGATACATTCCTGCAATTTATAGATAAAGAAATACACCATCAAAATTTGATGATATTCTGAAACCAGATGGGGAAGATTTCAATTCCCCATGATGTTCTTTGATGGACCTCAAGATGGCACTATATGAAAGAAGTATATGAACAGACTGAATGGAGAGGAAAAAATGGCAGAACTGAATGAAATTAATTTATTAATTCCATAGCCTCAACACAGACTGAGGTCTGATATGTTACATTACCTAAAAATTCCATATCAAATATTTTGCATGTTTCATGTCTGGCCTTTTCCAAAGCAAGTATATTTTTAATCACTCCCCATCCCATTTTATTTCCTTTCAAGCAGCTAATTGTGAACATAAATATCAGTCTTCCCAAGACTATAAATTTCATGAGATAAGATAGTTGGTGATAGTTGGTAAACCACGACATTCTTTCTGGATTTTGCTGCATGGAACTGACAAGGACACACAATTGTTTTATTTATGATCCATGTAACTAAGTTTGTTTCTATGTCAACTGGCATCTAAAATAATCTTTCCTACATTCACAAACATTTCCCCCCTTCTGTACCATTTTCTGAGTCACTGCAATTCTAGGCATGTTTAGAATATTTTCAGTAGGAATTTGCTTTATTACTTAATAGAGAACCTTGATTCAAAATAGTTTATAATATAATAGCATTGATTGTGTTACAGGTTATAAGACTGCAATTGTCTGGTCACAGGAATGGTGACCTAAGGATCACTGGATGCTAGAAACCACAAAACAGGTTTCTATATGTTTATAGAGCTCTTATAGAGGTGGCTGCAATTCCGTCTATCAGTGTGACTACTTTACCAGCAATTCTTTGATGGAACTAATAACAGGCTGGTTTAAGTCTCAATACTTTCCCAGAAAGGTGGTAAAATAATGTTTCCTTTTGTTATAAATTATTGACATATCACATATCACATTACTCTCACTGCATGACTATGCATTAGTAGGCATAGTTTCCTATCTTGCTGGAGGAATGTTTGAGATAAAATAATCAAGGTATCAATGTGCCTTTTATCACCTTGATGAAATCCAAAGTATCCTATTGGTTTCTCTGTCCCTGGCTTAAGACTGTTAGTGTAGAAACAACATTTCTGGAAGATGTTTGTTTTCATCTCTCTTTCTGCTTGAAAAAAAAGAGGAAGAAAATGGAACAACTTAGGATACCTGCAGAAGACTTAGATTTCAAGAAACTTTCATTTTTATTCCACAAAGTTTACATCTGTTTTATATTTTAGGATTTTTTTTCTCTCTTAATAGGCCTCTAGTTCTATCTATTCTTTCAAACTGGGTGAATAAGTGTTCTTGTGTGTTATTTTACTGAGCCTCAAATATGTGCAATAATAGCCTATCTCTGCCATAGGCAACAACTTCTAGTAATAGGTCAGCTAGTATGACTCTTTGCTTTCACACTTTCTCTAGTTGTTTTATTAGGAACAGCCAGCTATCCCAGAGCTTTTATTATTATTATTATTTTGTGTAATAAAGCATTGAATTTAGGTCTTTTCTTCCTCTTAATTTCATAATTTTCAGAACACCCTCACTTCTGAAATCCAATATTGCATTCCTTCATCAGCAAGACTTGAGAGACTTGGAAATAACAAGATTTTAAAGCACAGAATCAGTTATTCTATTCCAATTCAAATAGGGATGCTTGAATCATGAAATCATACCAAAATAAGGAGAAACAAATACAAAGGAAGAATGTCAAAATGTGTTCCATACTCATCAAAACAATCCAGAAATTCAGATGCTAAAACTATTATTTCAATGAGTTATGCAGCTACTCTCTGTACAGTGACCGACCATTCATAGTTACGATAGTGATGAAAAAGTAACTTTGCAAATTAACCTTAATTAACCTGATTTTTGTAGCACTGTAAAGCAAAGGAAAGCTGAAGTAAGATCACAAGCATAGTCACAGTTTCAATTAGAAACTACTTGACTTAACAACTGAGTTTCTGGCCCTAATTATGGTTGCTAAATGAAGACAACTTATGTAGATTGGTCCACAATTATTTGAAAGAATGATATTTAATGCAGCTATATCGCTGGCAAGTGGCATCCTTACCTCAATAGGTTCTTCAGAATCACATTTGGTATATCATCCTTTAACCTGAAAGTGACAGATAAAGTTAAGACTACCTAAGTCAAGTTAAACATCTCAAAACTGCATGGACATATTCATGAAGAATTTTGGGGGCCAACAATGCAGAAGTGATTTGCCATCACTTTTTAAAAAATCATTTCTCAGTCTCATAGCCTTTGAATTTCTTGGTGATCCATCATCAGATTCTTACTCAAAGTAACCTTGTTTAGCTTTCCAAGCTCTTATTGGAAAGATCTCAAAGTTTGGCTGGATGCTGCCAAACTGGGAAACCTTTCTGGGCAACTAAAAGAGCAACTGAAAAGATCTAACTGGGCAACTGAAAAGAGTGAGTGTATACAAATGGCACAGTTGTCTGAGGCTCATCTCAGAGTGATATTCTAATGTGCAAAAAGGGCAGGATTTGAAGTGCATGTTGTGACCACCATCTTGGTCACTATTTTGACCACTAGCTCTCATGAATGTCATTGGACAATGTGGTCTGCCCATTTTCTTACTGAAACATAGCACTTAGATGCCTATAATAACCTAGGAATTTTACTCAACCCACTTTTTCTGATTTTATTTAGTTATTTATTTTATCAAGTGACTATAAGGTAACAGGTATAAGTATAAACATAGTTATGAATACATGAAATAGATACATATAAGAAAAATAAAAAGAAACAATAAAAATAAAAAGAAACAACAAGTAGGCATGTTGGTGCACTTATGCACGCCTCCTACAGACCTCTTAGGAAAGGGGTGAGGTCAATAGTAGACAATCTAAGGTTAAAGTTTTTGGGGNTCGGACCGAAGGTGGTGTAGTTCTAGGTTTTCTAGGTCTAGAATTTCAAGTCTGGTGGCATAAAGTATTCTGCAAAGAGCAGAGGAGTGGAGAACTCTTCTTGTGAAATATTTCTGGACTTTCTCAACTGTATTAATATCAGATATGTGATGTGGGTTCCAGACTGATGAGCTGTATTCAAGTATTGGTCTAGCAAATGTTTTGTATGCTCTAGTTAGTAGTGTGATATTTCCAGAGTTTATCTTGTAGTTTGGAAGGGCAGCCAATAACTCAACATTAAAACAAATTTCTGAAATAATTTATTAACAGCATATACTACCTTAGGAAAGTTTTCTACCTTAAAATATTGAAAACTATCTTAAATCAAGTGGTATTAATACACAGATGGCAACAGCTGATTCCTTCCAGATCTTCTGTTACTGAGTGAACACATGGCATTCTGAGTAAATTCAACAAAAGATAGAAGAGAAATTAACTTTGTCCTATGTCCTAACTAGATGTCCATGCAGTCTTACATTATCTAAATCCAGTTCTAAAATTAAATTAAAATAATGTGCAATATTTGACTTTTTTCCAAATTTTATTAATTTTTAATTCAAAAGAAGTATACAGAATCGCAAATATGAGGGAGGAGTATGCATATTAGTAAAAGTAACTTTTAATGTATGATGTTGAAGAAAATTGCTTACAAAAAGACTGAAGATATGCAGAAAGGAAGCCATTATGAGACTTCATTAAATCTTTGCCAATCACTAGATATCTGCATTTTCCCACAACAGCATCAGTTAGTACAGGAAGAAAGGCAGAAAAATGCAGCGTTTCAGATGTCTAATGTGAAAAACTGTTAATAATAGGAGATAGAAAGCTGAAAGAAAAAATAATAGGAGATAGAAAGTATTAAATTAGACCATAGCCTATTCTGATTTGACTTTCTAAGGCTCTATAGGATTTCAAAAGGAAATGTTTCTAGAGATTGTCAGAAACTGACCTGGATTATTATTATTTAATTAATGAATCATGGATAAATTCTATTTTAGAAGAATACTTTTGTCTTGCTAACTTAAACCACTCAGTGTAGATTTTCATCAGTCACACAGTCAATCCAGGATGTCTCCACATCTAGCTGGAGATCCTAGCAATCCATTTATTTTTCTATTTTTGTGTCTCTAATACTGAAATGGTCCAGTGGCTAATGACTGCATGCATTATTCTCATACCGAGCATCATATCACATAACTTCACAGATTACTGTTTGTATAGAAAGCCAGTAGGTGAACACAAAAAGGTATCAATCATCTGGATCGCAACAGAGCATTATGCTGAATAAATAAAACTAGGCTATTTTTCATTGCAAAATTGATTAATAAATAATATAATAAATAACATTATATATAACTTTTCAAGTGTAAGGATTCTGCACAAAGAAATAAGAAGGTCTTATAAGACATAAGTTCTTGTTTACTCTTTTGCTTGCAATTGGATATCCATTTCTGCCATTTAAACCCATTGAGCTCGGTAAGCCATACTTCAGAGTGGATACCTATAGGATTTCTGCAAGATGTATTCAGAGTAATGAAGTTTAATTATATATAACTAGACACTAGAGTGCAGTCAACCTGTCTCTGGCCTCTAAGTCAGTGATTTAGTGTTAAAGGCCATGCTAAGGCTGCATAACTATTGGTAATATTATTGTCAGTGACTGAATAAATCAGATATTTTTACAAGGCTTTATTTGAGACAAAATGTTTCTAAATGTGTGTTCATAGCACTGAAAAATTCTCTGTTCAGTGAAAGCATAAAAACTTCTTTTTTTTTTTAAAAAAAGCTTGCTTTAATGAAGGAAATGAAAGGGATAATAATGGTCAGTTTTTACAACTTTTTTCAAATGGTTTTGAAGAAACTATTAAGTGTGATTCTACAACCAGGAATGCAATCTGTTGCTTTATAAAAGATTACAGTTTCACAAGGGAGCCATAGAACTACTTAAGCATAAAAGATGACACCAAATAAACACTGTTACTGGCATTTGTCTCCTGGAACTTAATTGTTTATTTTGCTTACACTGCAGATAAACAGGAATGGATCCTGGCATGTTATGAAAATCCTTCAGAGCAAAACTCAACAACTGTTTACTATCTTATATCTGTTTACTATCTCTGAATATTGTCTGTTGATGCCAAAAAAAAGGACATATTTTCTCTCTAAAACTACATTTCTTTAGTCTTTAGCACTATTAACTCTACACATCACTTTATCTCAATACGGGGAAATTATTTTGGTGGTTTATCTGTATCCAGGGCTTACACCAGGATCGAACAGATTAATAAATGAATTGAAAACTTTCTGAATGGCTCTTTAACAGTGCTTATACCATGAATACCCCCCCAAAAAAGGGGGGGGGGCTACAAAAAGAGAAAAAGTTCATTTCAGCCAGAAAGGGAGGGTGGGAGTATCTAAATTTTAAAGATGCTAGAAGGAAGGAAGGAGAGAACCTGTATCTCCAGGTAAACTCCCAGAAGAGAAATAAACTTCTATTTCCTCTCAATGTTCCTATTCACAATGTATTTGCATTGAAATGCGTCACTGAATTTGATATAATCATATTTTCAAATAACTTCTTTTAAAAAAAACACACACCTCTATTTTTAAAGTCATAAAAACCAGCTTAAGTGGCAGGAACAAAAGATCTATAATAAAATCCAAGAAAATGTCAGTCTTTAACAATGGGAAAAATGAAACTCAGTTGTATGAAATATGTGCGAAGAAAAATATTTTCATGGCAAGTTAAAATCCAGGGAGTTTGAACCAGGCAACAGGCCTTTTTTGTGATGGCTCCCACATTAAGGATACCTGACTCTCAGAATTACAGATGATTCCAACCCTCCTTATTTTTGGAAGCAAGTTAAAACAGAAAAATAGAATTGTTCTGGCCAGGTTCTTGCCCGTAGTTCTATTTGAGTGACTATCGTAGTTGTTGTTGAGTATGATGTAATTTACCCATTTGTTTATCTTTGGAATGCACTTGCCTTGAAGAAGGCTATGAGAGAGAAAAAGAAACTTTAGCAAAGCAATATTGATGAGGTTGCCTGCCAAAGAATGGGCCAGGGCTGTCTAGGACT
The DNA here is from genome assembly GCA_004320025.1 of Laticauda laticaudata. Lineage (NCBI taxonomy): Eukaryota > Metazoa > Chordata > Lepidosauria > Squamata > Elapidae > Laticauda > Laticauda laticaudata. The sequence goes on along the minus strand of BHFT01017560.1, from coordinate 29,085 downwards.
GGTGTTTCCAATAAAACCTTAGGACTTAAAACACTGACTCTGAAGAAATTTGCCAGATACCTACTGTATTCTCATCATGGGAGAAAGCAAGGTTCTTTTTATTCTCTCAGGCAAGTTAATCCCCTTATTCTGCTGGTCTGTTGTGCCTAAGGTTTTGCCCCTCTCTAGGGATGTTTGATTTCCTTATTTTGCTTCTGAAGCTATTAATTGCTGCTATGAATTCAGCATTTTAATTGCTATATGAATTTCTCATTTAATTGTGTCATTATTTGCATTGATTTGTATTTGTGTTTGCTGTTCTTCTCCAGAGAGCTTCTAACTATTGGGCCATTAATACATCTGAAAATTGAATATCTTGCAGCATTTTTCCTGTATTAGCAGTTGAACTTTCTGAATTAACAGTTAAATAAGTTTGTTTTTTGCTTGCAAAGTTCTTAGGAAAATGCAGGGTGCATGGGAACACACAAATATGGCACTGATCTTGATTAAGTGTAGCCTTCAATTACGGAAGAGCTCATGACAGTCATTTCCAAATTGCTATCCACTGGAAATGAATTATATATCCTGCCTTTCACATATTCCTTGGTAAATCCTGGGCCAGCATATGGCAGTCATTTATCGCTCCCCTCCCAAAGAGAGAAAGCTATTGCCTCTCTTCAGTCCCTAACAAATGAAAACCATGACCAAGAGTTATTACCAGTTTGGAAAATTGTATTTCCCTACTGGTTTATTTGTCACAGCTGAGGCAGTTATCTTTCTGTTTTGATCTCTTCATGTAACTTATTCATCTTACTGAAAAGGACTTACAGAGACTAAATTTTATTCCCCCTCACACACAAAATCACATTCTTATATTTCTTAATCCTCTATGGTGCATCCAAGAGCAATAACTCATTAACGTGATGACTCGAGGTACAGTTTCCTGAATCAATACTACAACTTTAGCTGAAACATGGCATCAGACAGTTGTATAATGAAGCTGTCTATCTGTATTTACACAATGCATTTTTGTACTCACTAAGCCAGAAAGAACAGCTCTGTGTAGCAGCTGTCATTATATATTTCTCTCTCTCCTTAGCTGTGTCCTATCTGCCAATGTTATAATTCACCAGCTGACACCCGCCTTGGCAAAGACCAAGTGGTATTGTTTAGTGTCAGAGCAACAACACCCCCCTGAACTATGACACACTTTTTCTGAGTTCTTCTTAACAATGATGAATTCTACTGGATTTCATGCTGTTGGGTGGATGACTTTTGCTGCTTGGGGTATACAAGACATACTAGTGCTCAGTAACAGTTACAATCCTGTTACACAACAGAGATAAAGGGCAAAGGGAAGGCTGATAGAATGTAAAGTTAAGGACCAGGAGGAGACAGTAAATAAAGTCAGAAATTAATGGAAGCTTAGGGAAAGAAAAAGGAACAGTCAAGAAGTAGAAGATTGGTTTGAATCATGGATGCACTATAGAGGATTAAGAAACATTTGTTGTTGGGTATTTCTATATTTTTCAAACTGTCATTGCAAAAACCACCACCACGTAAACTAGCACAGAGTTTGATTTGATCATCTTTGGCAGTTTTGCCCAGGAGACAGTTTTCAACACTTTTTCTACAAGCACAAAGTAGTGAGCAAGTGCATGCTGATTGAAGGTGCTATACTCTGCAATTTTCCTTTGAAATATGGATTATTGAGTTAAAATACCATTTGCTGTCAGATAGCAAAATCCGGCTGACTTTAGTTGATTCCAACAAGCTAAGTAGAGTTTGACCTGGTTAGTATTTGAATAGGAAAATGTCCGGAAATTCTAGACATGTGTGAATAGGGAAAGTTAAAAAAAAACTTGAATAAAAGAATGGCAAATTATTTTCATATTGTTACCAATAAATCCTGCATGGTTGTGCCTATGTACTCACCAGGAGTCAAACTTGATTTAAGGGAGAATAATTTATTGGTTTCTTACAATTTGAATTAAACGAGATGCGTGATGGTACTAAGGCCACTCAAATGGGAGTATCAGGAGAGTTATTAAACCTTCCTGTGCTATCACATATTGTGATATTTCTTCAAATAATGAGCAGAGTTTGCCTGCAATACTGCATTCTAACCACTGTACCACCGGGGCTCATAACTAGGTTCAGTCACTCTCTTTTAAACAACATATTGTAAAGCTAAAGGGGAGGGGAGATGACAATGAACTCCAAATGACTTCCCACTGAGGAAAGAGCAAGCAAGTAAAGGGAAAAACATGGCAATTTTATAAAACCACAAATGGTATGTAAAATGTAAACAGAGATCAGTTTCTCTTTCATAAACAATCTCAAAATGTGGAGCTATCTCTAGAAGTTAATGGAAAGAGATTCCAGATCAATGAAATGGAATTAATCAATAGAATTTGCAACTATCCAATTTGGTAACTGACTTCCATTTAATCTATTTCAAAGGCTAATTCATTCATGGAGGACAGGACCATCAATAACTACCTAATCGTGTGATCCTACCTATAGCTACTGTGCAACATAGATAAGGTTTGAGTCTGATTTATTTATTTATTAGGTTCTTATCAAGCCTTTATTGACTCAGCTTTCCATCCTTCCAAGGTTGGTAAAATGAGGACCCAGATTATTGGGGGAAATATGCTGACACTGTAAACCACTCAGAGAGTGCTGTAAAGCACTATGGAACAATATATAAGGCTAAGTGTGCTTGCTATTTATTACTTATAAGTAACTCAAGGCAGTGAACATACATAATATTCCTGCCTGCTACTATTTTCCCCCACAACAAAATCCCTGTGAGTTGGGTTGGGCTAGAAGAATGTAACTGACCCAAGGTCTCACAACCGGCTTTCATGCCTAAGGCAGGACTGCAGCTCACAATCTCTTACTTTTCAACCTGGTGACTTGACCAGTAGACCAAACTGGCTCTTCAGTAGGGTGCTTCTGTTCTTATTTTTGTATTAGATACAAAAAGCATCATTACTTACCCTACCTGACTACATATGTACTATAGGTGCATCACAAGAATGGGAAAAAATAGCGACAGGCTGTCTTGTTGTACAGTGAAGTGCTTTTCATTGAAAGGTAACTTGCACAGCACATCAAGTTTTGAACTGGCACATAAGTGCAGTCACACAAGACTGCACATTTTCAAAAATGGCTAGGCAAATGTGCTGCACTTTAGCATGCCAAATGTTTTCGGAAAATGTGTGGATGGCATCTATGTGTGGATGGCTTATCCCTTTCTTTCATTACCCAGTCTTTCATTACTGATGACTGAAGTTGGTCATAAAATGTATATAATTTCATCTTTCATTACTGATGACTGAAGTTGGTCATAAAACCTATATGCATCCAATCTACTATTGTATGATAGCGCATCTCTAATTATACTGTCTGTGGAGCAAATATAGGGTGAGTTTAAATGAAAGCCATAACTCTAGTCAGTTTCAAATCCTGTTGCACGGGGCAGAACTAGGGATAATGTAATTACTGGCATGTAACACTCTATAAAGAGATAGAATTTGCTGGTCCACAGAAGGACAATACATCAAACCAAGTGTTGATGGGAACACGAATCCAAAATTTAAATCTCATTTCTCTGGTGGGTTGTATGTATCATTGAGATTCGATCAAGCCTCAATAAAAATCAGTTTTGCAATCTGCCCCACCCATAATAATAGCTAAAAGACATTATTAGTCACAATTTCTCCTTTATTTTTTTGAGTGGAGGAGGGATTTTATGAGCTGCAAAACTTGACTTGTGCATTTTTGCCATGACTTATATGACTGCTTTAGGAAGCAAGCGTAACTTTAAGTACCTTTATTCTAGAGAGATTTGCTCTGCAACGAGTACAATATCACACAATGCTAGACTTCTTTATCAAGACTGTATTCAGTTTGTTATCCATCTGGTGCCAATTCTGTACCTAATAATGCACAGACTTTTATCTAAGTCAAAACAAAAAAGTATTTAAATTCATTTGTGAGGAATATATTTTCAAGAAAAAAAAGAAGAATCGAGGATAGCAAACTTGAATGTTAGCAAATATTTTTGAACATGGAGCTGTTTTTCAATTTGTAACTTGTCCTACATAATGCCTCCCCAATCATTTACTCATCTACACTTCTGGTAAATGTGTGGAACTGAATGTATATATTCAATATTGGGGGAGAAACATAAACAAAAACACTTTCTACACTTTCTTCCTTGCAAATCAGTTTGTTTAAGATATGAATAAATCCACTTCTTTAGTGTCATGATCTAAAACCTCTTTATGTGTTTCATCATTACAACATTTGCTGTACTACCAAAAAAAAATCTATATTTGGGGTGAATATTTTTCATTCCTCAAAATCGACAAATATTCACTTTCTCCTCAAAGAATGCTTTATAAATTATATGTCAAAATGATATCAAATAAACAATCCTAGAGAACTGATATGATGTTCAACTTCTGCCTGTCCAACCACATTATATTTGATTACATATTGCCAATTGGTTCTGTTATGAACTTCAAATATTCACAGGGCACTGTGTGAATAAGTGTGGTAGGTAATAAATTTGCCAAAGATTATAGAGAATTATGTGTTACAATATACTGCTATGTTACCATCATCTCAGTAAGTCTCCAGGAAAATAATTTCTGCTTCTTTATAAAAGACTCATTATCTACTCATAGATAACACTGTTTGCAATTGAATTCCACTGTTGATTTTTTTTTTCATGATGGGGTTCGGGGGTGTTATATTACATGTTGTCTTAAGAGGTATTCATTTTTAGAAAATGGAAAATTGGAGATTCCCATTTGAGGATTTGGAAAATAGATGACAATGGAAAAAGAATACTTTACAAATTTGCACACACATGAAAATATTATTAGAAAATCCATTTGGTTGTTTGGATGGTTTCCTGAGGATATGGATTATTTCTGGGCCTCTGGTTCCAGACATAAAACAAATAAGTACCACAATGTGACATTGAATAATGGAAATCTGATTACCAAAGCTTTTTGTGAAATAACATACAAGTTTTAAAAGAACATTCTAAATGACAGCTGACATCAAAATAGTTCAGTGCATTGCCTTTTTTGTTTATTTATATAAGGGGATATAAATCGAATTCCAAAATAAATTCTGGAGGTATACTTCAATTCCTTATGTTGTGGGAAGTGTTTTGTGGATGGAATTGTGCATTTATACAACCTTTTTCCCCAGTTCAGTTGAGTCTTGTCTGCTTTCCACTTAAAGCAAGTAGAAGATCTTCTATCATGAGGGTCTTTTGCAATCTTCATATGTAAAGGTAGTCCTCATTTTGTGACTACAATTGGGAATAGCAACTTGGTCATTAAGTAAACCAATCACTAAGTGCCAGTATGATTGTGCTTATGATCTTACTTCAATTTTCCTTCACTTTGCAAACCTGAAGATTGAAGATGAAATAATTGATTCTAAAGTTACTTTTTCATTACCATCATAACTGCAAACAGTTGCTAAATGAGATATCTGCTAAAGGAGGATTACTTGAACTTCAATGCTAGTTTCAGTTTGTTTTACTAGACTGAAGGTATCAGTAGGGAAGGCATCCCAAAAAATCAAGACAGTAGTCCTAACCATTCATCAAAGGCCCACCTTTTGTCACAACACAAATAAAAAATGGGCAGTTGTGGCCAATCTTGAGGGTTTTTTATTCCCTCGGTGGACACTTGCACTGCTCCAATGTTCATTTTAATTTGAATGGCTTAATGATAAAGAATATGGATAATAAAGTATCTCCATGCTGAGGAATTATAATTCCATATACACAAAGTCTTTGACCAGCCTTTACAATAAAAAGTACCAGCTATTATTTTTGGGGAGGGAAAAAATAATAGAACAAAACAGTATATCTAATTTAAAATTCTGCACAGTTGCATAGCTTAGTGAAAATGTTCCTCCACATGATTTTTGTTTGTGGCGTTCCATATACACTGCTCAAAAAAATAAAGAGAACACTTAAACAACACAATGTAACTCCAAGTCAATCACACTTCTGTGAATCAAAAAAAACTGAGTCCAACTTAGGGTAGCAACACTTGAATTGGAACAATACAATCTTCCACGATGCTGTTGTGCAAATGGAATAAAACCAGGCTGGAAAACCATGGGCAGTTTAGCAAGACAATCCTCCATAAAGGAGTGGTTCGTGGCAGGTGGTGAAGCCCCAGGAACAACTTTCTGCAGTTCCTATGCTTTCTGGCTGATGGTTTGGGTCACTTTTATGACATGCTGGCGATGCTTTCTGCCTCTAGTGTAGCAATGTAGACGGAGTGTTACAACCCACCACAAGTGGTTTCAGGTGTGCAGCTCATCACAAGGATGGCACATCATGTGAGCTGTGCAAGAAGGTTTGCCTGGTGTCTGTTCAAAGCGAAGTGCCTAGAGCATGGAGGCGACTACTAGACACAGTCGTACACATTCAGGAAGACATGGAGAGAGGCTGTAGGAGCGGCAAGCAACGCCAGCATTAAGGATTGCTACCGCGTCCGCCTTTTGTGCAAAGGAGGACGAAGCGAAGGAACACTGCCCAGAGTGCCGAAGAGAGTGAGCTCCAGCAGGCCAACCAAATGTGCATGTGGCTAGCTCAAGATGGTCAGAAAAGAAGCTGATGAGGGGTGATAAATGCTTATAGCCCAAACACCGTGCAGGAAACGCATTGGCATTTTGCCGAAGAGAGAAAACAAAGATTGGCACCATTAGCGCACTGGGTATCGCCGACTTTTGCTCTTCCCAGATATGAAGCCGAGCAGTTCACAACTCGAAGCCACATCCGTGAACACCACACACGCACACACGGGTCTGGCGAGATCGCCGTGCGAGAGACATTCTGGCTGCACTGCAACAATCCTCAGCAGCATGAGGAGGAATGCCAAAACCCCCAGCCTGCTCCGGCCGCCATCGCGATTGTAATGGTGTGGGTGGCAATTTTCTTTTAGGGGGCTTGCACAAGCTCTCCATTGCTTGCCAGAGGTAGCCTACTGCCATGTAAAGTACTGAAGATGAAGATCCTCAGGGACAGCCTTTGAACGACTAGATGGCCTGCGTAGCAGTGGCCCTCGGGGTTCCTCCTGAATGCAGAAGAGCAATGAAATAGACCCTCATATGGATGCTAGGAGTGGGTCCAGTATTCCTGGACTGCAAGAAATGGCAAGGCATTACCACTGCTAATGGCTGGAGCGGCCGCACGCGTGGCGCAGTTCACGTGAGAGAGGAGCCGCAAGAGGGGAGGGCGAGAGTCTCACCTTGGGAACACATACTCCGGGACCAGCCATAGATCATAGTCCTACTCGGCAATTCCAGCTCAAACGGCCACGACAGCGCAGGAGCCTTCCTCAGAGGCGCACACACTGTCCAGGCAGTTGGGGGAATGCCTTAGTCCAGGTGTGCGGGGGAAGCGGAAGCATACACTCTCAGCGGGAGACCACTGGGGCTGCCGACCTAGTGCCGACATGCAGACGGAGCATAGGACACCGAGGCGAGTTGGTAGAGGGACGTCAATGCGGAGGCGATGCACGAGAGCACGGGAGAAGGGGGGCCGGCAGCACCCGGGGCCCCGGAGGGGCGTCGGCGGACGCGAGGCCGTCCGCAGGCGCGCCGACCGACGACGAGTAGGCACGCTCGCACGCGCACTACTCCAAGAGCCTCATCATTACATCAAAGTTGGAACAGCCTGTAGTGTTTTTTTCCACTTTAATTTTGAGTGTAATTCCAAATCCAGAACTCCATGGGTTGCTAAATTTTATTTCCATTGCTAATTTTTGTGTGAGTTTGTTGTCAGTACATTCAACTTTGTAATGAACAAAGTATTTAAGAAGAATATTTCATTCATTCAGATCTAGGATGTCTTATTTCTGTGTTCCCTTTATTTTTTTGAGCAGTGTATTTCAAAATGGATCCTCTGACATTTTAAAATGGAGTGATTTATCAGTGACTAATGATTCTGGTGTATCCATCATCTTTGAGCACAATTTAAGAACTACAAAGAAACATCACTAATTGTAGGGATGCTTTTGTTCCAGGAAACAAAATGATAGTTAAGGAAAATTTACCAGAAAACGATACAATACATTACAATGAAATAGGCATTGCAATGTTTTATTGTGTCCTATTTGGGGATTATTTTTTATGAGAACTAAGGTAAAAAATTAGAATAAATCAGGGATCACAATATAGATCTCATAGGTGGTATGAAACATCCAATACATGATTTGTAGCTTCTATAATAGTAGGGGAAACATTTTGGACTTTTGGGTGGATTTGTGGAGTAAGGGAAGTGGAAGAGTTGGGGAATTTATGAGTTGGGTGTTGTTTAATACATAATAAAAAGCTTGTAAGTTTATACAAGTGATATCTTGCTTGATTATAATGTTCAATAGATTTGTTAAGCATAACTATTTTAAATAATCATATGATAAATTGATAGGAATTTAATTCTGGAGCCTTTTGTATATCCATAGTACTGATCTCCAATTTTCAGTTTGGAGAAAGCAATATAAATATTTTGCTGTTTCTGGGCAAGGGAGAAGGGAAGGTAGGTGGGCTCAAAGAGTTTATTTAATGTATAGAAGCTTTTGATGACTTTGGGACTTTTTAAAAATGATAAATATTATAATAACTTAGAAACATGCCTATCAAATACTGAGGATCAGTCCCTACTAGACCACATCCTTGGCAAATAACTTTGCCATATCTTTCATCTTCTCTCCCTCCCTTGAGTGTTTAAGTGGTTCTTTAGAAAAAGGGGCACAAGCATTTGAAATGAAAACACAAGACTCAGACATGCTTGAAAATGGCAAATTATTATAAAGATTCTTTTAGTGCACTTGGACAGCTCTTCCATTTCCTTATTGTGTCCGGAACATCAGTACAAATAATTTGACAAACTTCCCACATAAAATATGAGGGTCTTTATTGATGTTTGCCATTCTTAAATAACATATGCATAACTGTAAAAAATGAATGTAACAATTGAGCAACCCTCAATTGATTCTCTGATGAAATTTCTAATCTTCTCTGTCTGTTTTAGAAATGATACATTTTTCATTGGTGCTGAGGTCCAGACTCCTGTCTTCCCTTGACTCCCTATTCAGCTCTACTAATCCCTGTAGTTCTACAACAGTGAGAAAAGATATAGAATTGGGGCTTGCAGAGATCCTGTTTGCTCGACCAGTCTTGCATAATGAGTAGATTTTTAGGTTTTTTAGCCCTTGACTTTGGAGGATCTAAATGGGTGCTAGTGGTCTCAAGATAAATCATGAGTTGACTGATATTGATATGCTCCAAGTGAAAATTGCAGGTTCTCTAGATAGTTTATATATCTTCTCTTCTCACTTTTTTATGATACTGTCCTACCTGCAATAGTACAGGAACCAGTGGTGGGATTCAAATATTTTTACTACTGGTTCTGTGGGCATGGCTTGGTGGGAGGGGAAGGATACTGTAAAATCTCCAGTCAGAGGTGGCATTTGCTGGTTCTTCGAACTACTCAAAATTTCTGCTACTGGTTCTCCAGAACTGGTCAGAACCTGTTGAGAACCAATACCACCTCTGACAGGAACTATAGCTGGTCCAGAGGTTGAAAAAGAAAAGTTGAGACATTTTGATAAAACATTTGCAAGTCATCTGATTTTCTAACCATTTGACTGGTGAAGCTGGTCCTAGTAACCAGAGCAACTGACGGAGAAGGAACCCAAATTCGTATTTTCAAATAAAGGAGATGGCTATTGAGGCTGGATCAGGCTTATGTATTGCATCCAGGAGTAGATCCCAGACTGACCAGATGATATCTGGAAACAAGCTTCAGAGAGGGGAGGCTTCTTGCCAGTGGCATACTGATTATTCCCCATCTGGGAAGATATCCACAGTGATCATTTTCTTTTTCCTTTTCCTTATTCAACTTTCCTTGCCAATCAGTAGTTTTAGCATCTCCAAGAATGGTGTCCTGCTGGAAGAACCTTCATTACCAGCTTGTTCTTTCTTAAGGAAAGGATGTGATGTAGGCCTCTTTTTTTGAACAGCCATAATGATGGCTTTAAAAGGAAAAGAATCAATACTTTATTTACCATTAGCCTTATGATTTTATTGTCACTGGAAACAGTCAATATTTAGCATATTCCAGATGCTGTCTTTTCATTATATTAATGACCAGAAGTCTAACTCCTCCCTATAGTGCAAAAGGGAGGTTTGATAATTGTATGAGAAATACACCTAAAATCATGAGAGGAAGTAGCACATTAAAGTGAGAGTAAAGGGCTGAAATTATAAACTCACAGCATGTGCCTTCTCCCTCAGTAATAGAGGGAAATTAGTGCTCACAAAACTGAAAATAATTAAATTTCTACCCCACCAGCAAAGAAAGAACAAGCAATTGTACTGCGATTACATTTCTTGAAAACTGATGAAGTATGATATATATGACTCAACAGTGAAATGTTGGTAAAGTTTTGACATGTTTTAATTTTCTCTGCAGTATGTATTTCCATATTTCTGTGAATGATGTTTCTCGTTTTTGCAATATAAGACTTTTGTCTAAGTTGTGAAGAGAATTATTGAACTGATTTCCTGCTTGAGGGAAGTAGGTTTTTTTTCCTTTGTGTAATGTATGAGTAGATAGGTTGCCTTGTCAGTGCAAGTTAAAGAACTATAGCTTAATTTAGTTCAGAAGGTTTGGGACTGATCCTGGTAATTTTCTTCCAGAAGAAGAGAATGGCAGCAGTGGTAAATTGAACCCTGCTCATATTAATTTATGGAAGCCAGTTGTTAATGTTTTTAAAAATTCATAAGACAGTTAAGAGCAGAATTGAATCACCATTCCTAGCACACTAGCCAACAGTTCTGTGGTTAGTAGGGACCATGGAAGCAAAAGAACCACTTTTTAAACACTACTAGCATATTACTGGTAATCCGATACTGATTCATGAGTCTTCTATACAAGGACAGTGGTGACCTTCTGTGAATGATCTAAATAGATTCCTGCTTGTAAAGACACAAATAAACAAATCCATATTATCAAAGATACACATGTGGTCTGACTTTGAGTATAGATTTAGAAATATATGAAATATAATTACAAAATGGAATATATGTTAATTAGTAACTCATCTTTATTATTTATTTAAACAAGAATTTGTGTGATCTTCTGCATCTATGATGATAAACATATCATCTGCAACAATATCTCTAACTGTATTCAATACTTGAATACAGCTCATCAGTCTGGAACCCACGTTACATATCTGATATTAACACAGTTGAGAAAGTCCAGAAATATTTCACAAGAAGAGTTCTCTACTCCTCTACTCATTGCAGATGAGTATACCTTATGCCACCAGACTTGAAATTCTAGACCTAGAAAACCTAGAACTACAACGCCTTCAGTCCTATCTAAGTATAGTACATAAAATCATACATTGCAATGTCCTACCTGTCAATGAATACTTCAGCTTCAACCATAACAATACAAGAGCAAACAGTAGATACAAACTCAAGGTTAATCGCACCAAACTTGATTGCAGGAAATACGACTTCAGCAACAGAGTGGTCAATGTCTGGAATACTCTACCTGACTCTGTGGTTTCTTCCCCAAACCCCAAAAACTTTAACCTTAGATTGTCTACTATTGACCTCACCCCTTTCCTAAGAGGTCTATAGGGGGCGTGCATAAGCGCACCAACTGTCCCTGCCCTATTGTTTCTTTTTATTTTTCTTATATGTATCCATTTCATGTATTCATAACTATGTTTATACTTACACCTGTTATCTTACACCTGTAAGCGATTGACAAATCAAATAAATAATTAAAAAATAAACTGTCCTAGATCTGTAATCAAAAGTACCAAATCCAGACAGAACTATCTAATTGTATGCATGTGAGTATGTGTGCACACTTTTCAAGTCAGTGTTGACTTCCAGCAACTGCCTGAAATAATCTTTGCAGTTCTCTTGGTGTGATTTCATTCATCATTCCTGATTTGTTATTGCCTGTTTCCTCAAAGCAGAGAGAGATTGAGGGGCGGGGGAGAGATAGGGAGGGAGATAGAGAGACAGAGACTGTCCATCCCAAGGTCCCCCATCTGGCTTTGTGTTTAAGGCAGGACAGGAACTCACAGTCTCTCAGACTCTAGCCTGATGCTGAATCCACCACACCAAACTGGCTCTTCATGTAAATAGCAATTATAAGCCTAAAAAGTATAGAATCAAGACTTTTCTCCTTTGGGTAAGCAGTAAGAATGCTACAGATAAGTCCTGTAAAAGAAAAAAAGAAAAACCCAGAAGCATGTCAGTTAAATAGGCTCCTATTTAAGAGCCATCTTGGTGGGAAAGAAATGAGATATTCCTAAGATACTAAAAAGGCCACTGAAAATGCCAGCCAAAGACATGCCTGAGCATCACATCTAATGATCTCTGCAGAGAATAAACAAAGACAGCAGCTGGGCAACCTGAACATTCCACAGAGGGCTTCGCTGCTGCCTGCCTCCTACACACACACATTCTCTCTCCAGGAGGAGAAACCCTTACCAATTATAGCCATTTTACTATATTGATGAAGCAGCCACCATGCAAGCTGGCCAAACTGTTCCCCAATGGGGAAAAGGCTGGATTTCTGAAGGATAGATTAATTCTGGGTTGCAGTGGGCCCAATTGCCTGAGGTTACAGAACAAAGCAAAGTGTAATGGAACATCTTCTGAGATAAGAGACAGTGCAAAGCCAAGTATTTTTCTCTTTCTTCTATCAGGACTAGCAGAAATTTACCAGGACTGGTCAAAACAACTGTGGACATTCAGATGATTTATTACACACTGTTTCATGATAGGTACTTGGGTATAGGTATTTTCTTGGTGAATTATATTGCAGTTGCTCAGGCTCAAAACTCTGACACCATTTGTTCAATTATCAAGACTATTTTTGTTAAACTAAAATGTCTTTTGTACAGAATGGGATAAGGTAATAAACAAGGAGAGATCAAATCAGAATTAGACCCCCTAGGCACTGACTTGTACAAAATTCTGTGCTTTTGTGCACAAAAATAATCAACCAAATGGCAAATACATTTTTGTTATATCTAAGAGCCAGCCAGATAATCCAGGTGTGAAGCACAGGTTAGCAAGATATCCTGGATTTACATTCCTTAGGCACTGGATTCAGTTTTGCTCCAAGGTAGCTGATGCTCTTCTTTCAACTAAAACCTTAATAGTTAGGAGTGCAAGCAACCTTTCTGGGCCAAGGGGCATAATTTATTGCTGTTTTTCTGATCCAGTTCTGTTTATTTATAGTGTATATATTTGTAAAATCAGAGAACATTGTTGCGATACCTCGAATGTTGACTCACTTAATTGTATCTCAGTTCATTATTCCAACATTTCTAATACAACAATGCCTTTAATTAATGTGCATATTTCAAATTCTTCCAGGAATCTAATTGAAATATCAGCAGCTTCCTCTCATATGTGCCCTCTAAAATCTGTTGCATGGTAAACCATGATATCAGCCAGTGGTGGAATTCAATTTTTTTTTACTACCGGTTCTATGGGCGAGGCTTGGTGGGCATGGCAAGGGAAGGATACTGTAAAATCTTCAGTCAGAGGTGGTATTTGCCAGTTCTCCAAACTACTCAAAATTTCTGCTACTGGTTCTTCCGAACTGATCAGAACCTGCTGAATACCACCTCTAGTTCCAGCCTAAACCAGCTCCTTTTCCTTGTTTGCCCAGTTTTGTTTATCATGTTTATTGATGAAAAATTCTGGAGATTTTGTAACTTTTCACACCATTTTGTAAACTTTTGGTTGGCTGCTTTTCACACCATTTTGTAAACTTTTGGTTGGCTGCTTTTCACACCATTTTGTAAACTTTTGGTTGACTTTTCCTAATGACATCCTGTGATTTTGATTCATTATATGTATGACAAATTATTTCCCTCTTTATTCCTGAAAAGATGGCTATCTTATTGACTAAAGCCAACCACTTTTAAATGTTATTATAATTTTTAACAAAAAAAAGGGGGGGAATGAAAAAGAGTGAAGGGTATTATTATGGCTTGTTGAACAGTCAGTCAGATGTTTAGACTGGATTTTGCATTTTTATCCACCTATCAAGTCCTTCCCAAAGACCCAAGAAAAACAGATGCTTTGTGGTATTAAAGGTATCATGCAGTAAGTAATGTTATCTTTTTACAACAATGTAAAGTTACAGCTACCACTTCTTTAGTTGGGGTTTGCCTTCATACACACACTGAATTCTTCACAAGATTTTGTAGTGATCAGGGTAATACTGTATATGTGTGCAGATCCAAACAGTGTGGCCTTTTGCAATTGACAGATGGAAGTTTTATCAATGTTCAGACTTCTAAATGGTAATCCAACATTTTTTGGGGGTATGGCATCCACTGTGCCAATAACTACCGGATCCACTATGCTAGTTAATGGCATAATTTTTCAATTTCAATTTTCAGTTATTGATTCTTTGTCATCTTCTCCAATTCTTTGCCTTCTATTTTATTATTCATTCCCTGGTGTTCCCACTTCAATTATTCACATGTTCCTCTTTTCAATTATAATAATATCTAGTATGATACTTTACAAGTGTGTATTCAGAAACCCCTTTTAAACTTGCTCATTTTTGATTACTTTTTCAATTCTATGTTCCCACCAATTTTTTATGATTGTTACATAACAATTTTGACAAAAGTTCCAGTGAATCGTTTTGTTTGCTGTGTTGTGTCATTGTTTTTAATCAGTTTGTGCAATCTTTTCCCATGAGCTGAGTATATAATCTACTGTTTCTTCTGCCTCTTTGCAGAATCTGTACTTTGAATTATTTGACAATGTATCAATTCAGGCTGGGATGTGATTGCATTAGTTTGAATAGATTGGTCTCAAGCTGCCAAAAGTCAGTCTGCAGTTTCTTTTTTTAAATGTTCCAGTTATAAGCCATTACCAGGTTTTATCTTTATCCATTTTCCTCTTGATTTTTTGTAGAAGTTGACCATGCAATGTTTTTTTTCTAGTTGGCATTCTGTTCTTGTTTTTAATTATACTATTTTGGTACTAATGTTTTGTTTCCTGCACATTCATTTTTTACTTGTTTAAATGCTTGTTCTTGGCTGTCTTTTTTGCTTCCCCCCCCCCCAGTTTGTCTTCTNCCCCCCCCCCCCAGTTTGTCTTCTGCATTCATTTCTACGGGGCAGATATAATCCATCAATATCACTATGGGTATGCACTGTATAATAAATAGCCATTAGCTATCTTATTTTTTTATCTCAACTGTCCAGTTCAGCCTGTGTGCAGTTAAAAATTCCAGAAATGTATAAATTTTTATTAATAAGGTTGGCCACACAGTCAGTCAGATGTCTATTATTATTAAGATTATTTTCAGGCATAAAAGAACCATATGGCTTCTGTTTCCAAGGATCTTAACCTATCTCTTGTAGTCTTTAATTTAATTTTTTAGAGGACAAAATAATCCCATTAAAAATCTCCAGTTTGGTGCCAATGTTCACCATGTGCCCCTTGGAGATTCAAGAAAATTTCACATAAATGAAAATACATTTTCATTACCTAGGTAACAATAACCCCTCACTTGCCACTTTTTAGCTTTTAAATTGTCCACCAGCACTGTACTGCAGGATTGTTATCCATGTCCAACTTTTTTCATGTGTATACATTCATAGATAAATTTGATTTCTTTTTAAGGATACCATTTTAATATTTTAATTATGTCAAGTTGCTAACAGTGATTTACATGACAAAAAGGGCATCAAGACCTGAACTTACTGCATTCTTTACAATGAGATGTGCATTGCCATTTACATTTGGCCAGAAGTAGACAAGAAAACAAGCATAACATAAAACACATCATGAGAATGTTGGACCTCTTTGATTCTAACCAGCAAGAATGTGTGTCTTTTTCTTGCAAATGACTGAACTGAAAGCCATATTTTTCTTCCAAAGTAGCTAACTGTCTGTTCCAATCAAATCATAGTTCCATCTTGCTCAATATTTCATGAAGAGATTTCCCCCACTAAAGTTTATGAATGTAAAGCTGCCAAATGTTTCTTAGGACCTTTTTAAATTTACAGGAGAGTCACTGATGTGACATGGACAACCATATAAGTCTTATAAGCAAATAAATAAGTAAAATGCACAAAGCTTAACATTAGTTCAAGAGAGTAGAGAGTGATTAGTTTAGAATCTGCATCATTTGACTACAATCCTTTCTTAAAACTGCAGCCACTAATTATGTAAATAAAGTATATAAAAGAACTCTGCTATTGTGAAATATTTTATTGTCCAAATAAATATCTTTCTTGGTACAGATGGCTGCTGAAGTTGATTAAAACAATAAAAATATATCTGTTCATTTCAGCATACAACATACAAACAAAGGGTATATATAGTATATAGTATATAGAACATAGAATAAAGACGTTTGAAGGGACCTCTTCTAGTCCAACCCTATACCATTTCAGATCAATGTTGTCCCATCTTTTTTTGAAAGCTTCAATGATGGAGAACCCACAACTTCTAAAGGCATTGGTGGATTGCTCTCACCATTAGGAAATTTCTCCTTAGTTCTAGAGATTGCTTATCTCTTTGTTTAGTTTCCAGCCATTGTTTCTTGTCTTGCTTTTGGTGCATAGTACTTAGAAAGGTATTGGGATGGGTGGGTTAGGATATGATATACAGAAAAAAAAACCAAGAAGAATTCTTATGGATAGTTGTCTATGACCCTGTGCTGAATGTTTTACAATACATACCATGTTCTCTCACATATCTCTGGTGTTCCTATCAAGTCCTACTTCTTAAGTGATTGTTTCTTTTGTCCATTTTTATATTCCAGAGGTAGGCAAGATAGTGCCAATTGTGAAACTTTCTCTGCTTCCTGTACATTAGGAATTCAACTCTGTTCCATGGAATGATCACTAGAAAAAAAAGATTAAAGCATTTGCTGCCTATCCCTGAGAAGGAGAAGGGGGGGAAAGAACCAAGGAAATAAGAAGAGCTGAAAAAGCTGTGACAAAAGCCATTGAAGACACAGTACATTACTAAAATAAATCATGAGTCTCAAGATGACTCTCATCTTGACCTGACATCTTCCTTCCTAGCTTGAGTGCTTAAGTACATGTTGTGTGAACCTCTGCATTTTTCCAACCATCCTTATTCAAGTTGTTGAGAAAGAATTGTACGCTTATTTTCAAAGGGAGAAGACCAGTTTGGGTAAATTCTCATAAGAGGAGCATGGGTGACCAAAGTTCATGTTTTTCACTTCATAATCATACTGTCAGCAGTTTGCATTTTCTCTGGCTTCCCACACTTTGCTTAAATTCCAGGGCTGTCATTTTGAGATTACTCCAATTAGCATTTTTTTAAAGATCAGGAAATATATATAAGCCAGAGAGATTACACAGGGATGAATGAAAACAAGAGCACCCTACACTTCCTTGCAACAGTATAGTAATTTTAAAAATATAATAAAACATATATTTGACTAAGATGCAAAAGAAAAAGAGAAAACTCTCTTGCCATGGAATTTTTGTAGTGAATCAGAGGACTGATTTTGACATAATATTAATGAGATACATAATTTATTAACTATTTTGTAGCAGGCATTTTTGAAGGAAAAGATGACAAGAAACTATAGATTAGATGCATTTCATAAAGCAAATTGATGGAACAAAATAATGTGAATCCATGCATCACTGACATATCATGCAGTTGGGTCTTCATTGTGAAAGAAAATGAACAGAAAATGAGTATTTGATATTATTAAATGTCAAATGCTGAATGTTCATTCAGGATATATTGATATATCACTCAACTTTATATTCTCACCTGAAAACTAAAGAACATTGAGAAAACTCTCCTCTCCCTCTCTCTCTCTCTCCCTCTCTCCCTCTCTCCCTCCCTTCCTTCCTGTTACAGACACATTACTTTAATTGTGAATTAATATTAATTGTGGATTAGGCACCTAAACTTGTATGCATAAAGAAGGCCTGAGTTGGCTCAGGGAATGTTGTTTCCCTTCTTGGAGATATAATCACATGGGTTTCATGTCTGGCCTCAACTGCAAGCTTATCATTCAGGAAGTCTTGAGGGCTTTCAGTAGCTCTACAGATAATTGGATGTCAGACTCTTTGGCTAAAGATGGAGTGCAGAAGTTAGTTGGATTCAGTGCTACTCTCCCTGCTGTACAGCATCATCCTGGCCTTGCCGTTAGAACAGGAGTATCAAACTCAAGGTCCATGGGCCAGATTCGGTCGACGGGGTGCTTAGATCTGGCCAGCAGGGCCACCCTGGAAACAGTGAAGGACCAGCCCATGGTACCTCTGCCAGTAAAAATAGAGGTCAGGAAAGCCATGTGTAGCCCTCCTGAGCTCTGTTTTCACTGGCAGAGGATACATTAGGCCGTCCCAGATGCAAACAGAGTTCAATTGGGAGCCCATTTTCACTTGCAGAGTACTCAGGCCACTAAAGGCACCCTCCTGACATGAGTGATGTCAAGCTGGCCATGCCCACCCTGGTCACAACCACCCCAGCCCCCTGAGGTCAAACAGCCATCAATGAATGCATCCGTCAATGAAATCAAGTTTGACACCCCTGTCCTAGAATGTAGAGTTGGGGGCACCAAGAGTTCATGGTCACCATGGATCTGATCCAAGTTGTTGAAGATTTGACACAAACTGTAATTTGAGTAAAGTTAAACCCTACAGAGATGCCTAGAGTGCTATTGGAGAAAGGTGAAGAGTGAATTGGACAGAGAGTGTATGAGCATCACACTGCTACCAATTTCATTCCCCAAACATTTAGATATAATTTGGAGAACATGTTTAATTATCTTCATTTCTGTTGACTTGGCAATATTAAGAGCAAAGAGTGAAAATCACCACCTCACCATGAGTTGCCACAGGTCATATAGCAATAACAATGAATCTTAACCTTCACTTTAAACCAAAGAGAAGTAGGATAGATTACTTCCTCACTTTATGTGCCATCTTTTGCCTGATTGTCTACAGCAGACAAGAGGAATCTCCTGGTTCTTACTGGAAAGGGGAGGTTCTAAAGCTATTATGCAGGTTTCCCCTTTGAAGAGGAAGTTTTGGCAGTATAAATGCAAAACTAGAGCTGGAGGCTGAGAGGCTAGGGATGAAAAGAATTTCCACAAGGGCAAAGAAGGCACAGCAACTAAAAACAATGAAACAAACCAGCTTCACAATAGTCTTAGTTGAAAAGAAATTGGCTCAGTTGAAAAGGAAAGACACTGTGGTTGCAAGCTATGAGGTATTTGGGGATTCTTCTATTTTTCACTATAAACTAAAAACCAGGTAACAGACTTCAGCCTGAATCTACGACACTATAGAGCACTGCACACTAGAACAGCTAGACACAAGAACAGTTTTTCCTGAACGCCATCACTCTGCTAAACAAATAATTCCCTCAATACTGTCAAACTATTTACTAAGTCCACATTACTATTACCATCACTATTAATCCTTCCATCCTTCCTTTCATCCATCTCCTCCCACTTATGACTATATGACTGTAAACTTGTTGCTTATATTCTAACAATTCTAGTATGATTTGATTGTTTATTGTTTCCAATGACTATTATTAAGTGTTTTACCTTATGATTCTTAACTCTTGATGAATGTATTTATTCTTCTATGTACACTGAGAGCATATGCACCAAGACAAATTCCTTGTGTGTCCAATCACACTTGGCCAATAAAGAATTATATTCTATTCTATGTGAGGCATTAGACATTCAGATAAGTAAAATGAAAGAAACTCTGGGTTAGTTTAACTTCCTTTTTCTTTATTTTTAAGGATTCCAGGTTTTATCATTTTTGTCAGTGTTTATCAGTGTTTATGTTTTATCAGTGGTTGAAGTACTTTCCTTCAAAATTGTCAAGAACAGCTCTCCTTTGACTAGAAACATCTCTAAGGCTATCAACATTGAGTACATTTCAAGTTATTGGAATGGAAGCAACCTATTGCATCTTCAGTAGCATTGAGAATTGGCTGTGGATAGAATCGGTTGCCATACTGATTGGGGCAATTGGCCCTTCTGGGGATGAATGAGCCAAGAAACCCCTGAACCACAGCCTATTACCTCCTTGGCCATCCTGAGTTCACACTATACTGCAACAGCACCTCCCAAATCATGCATAGCCTGCACTGGCCCTTCCAGGATCTTTCTCACACCTCCTATAGCACCTTCACACTCCTTACTGGGACTCTTTCTGCTGCCTGCTTAAGTACCCATCAGTGGTGGGATTCAAAAGTTCCCACCACTGGTTCTATGAATGTGGCTTGGTGGCATGGCTACAGGGGGGGTCGCACAACTCATGTGACTCATGCGATTCACGCACATGTGCACATACAAAACGTGTGCTTTGTGCACACGCTAAAGCAGTAAAAACTAAGCTACTGTGGTTCTCAGCTGTTTGGCACAGCAATCCTCTCTACCGCGCCAAACAGCTGAAAGGTTAAAAAAGGATCTAGGAGCAGGGACGGGTGACTGGGCCTAACTGCAGAACATCAGAGACACTTGGAGTGAACTGGTTCTCTGACAGCTGATTTTTGGCACTATCAGTATACCAGAACTGGGCCAAACTGATAGAATACTACCACTGGTACCCATGCATGTGGACCCTGCTGGAATTGCTGTCATTAAGGGATACAGTCAAATGATATCGCATGTTATGACCATAGCAATAGAAATTCCTGTCCCAATTATGGCATAAGTCAAGAACTACTTGTATTGATATTGATTTGCTCTACAGACATGGTGCATAATGGAAGTATCAAGAAACTAAAAACAATGGAAGTAAATAGTAGAAAGTAAACAGGTCCCAGAGATGGTAGAAGCATTTGAAGCTCTGATGACTAAGCTGGGAGAATTGATGCAATGGACCCTAGGAATGACATCAGAACTTTCTGTCCAGAAAAATGCAGTGCAAGGAACAACTAAAATCCTGTGCAGAACCCTTAATTCCCAAACCTCTGATAGAGGAACTGAGATTGAGGAAAATCAGAAAAAATGTAGAATGAATAAGTGAGTGACATTTGTAGAAACTAAAAATATATTCATAAAATGTTAATATAGAGCTATCTCAGTTCTTTTACATAGTATTAAATCTAGTCATCTAGACCATCTTTTGCTCCAACCTCTAAGTTTTAGTACTGTATGCTATTGTTTTGATACAATATTTATACAATCTGCCTGTATACTCAATATTCTGTGATGTAAGTGTTACATGTAAGAGTAATGAGAAGAATAGAAAAGTGGATGTTCTATCCATATTAATTATAATTTTGAATGTTATCATTACAATCATTATAATTAACTGACTTTTCTTCAAAATCAAATATGAAAAATATCCAGTAAAAAGAGAAAATGAAACAATATATTTGTTTTGTGATATGGGGGGAGGGTCCTTCTTTAATGACCATTTATTCAATGACCATTTGAACTTATGATGCTACTAAACTATTGGTCCTTAAAGTTCCAGGCATCACAACATTCCGCCCAATCACATGATCAATTAAAAAAAAAGTCAATAAGGAAGGCCGTAGTATATTGCAAATGGTGATCATGTGAAACTCTCACTTAATAACTAAATAAAATGTGGTAGTTTACTGAACAATAGCAACTGGAAGTGCTAGATTTTCCATCGCTAAGCAGTGCAGTTACTGGATGCCATCCTTTGCAATTGCATTGCTTAGCAACAGAAATTCTGATCCCAATTACTGTTGTTAATTGAAGATTATCTTACAGTTTGCATTTTAGTATATTGCTTGTTATTAAAATCTCCACCATTTCATGGTAGATATTGGAAGTGTAATGGGTGTGTGAATATGGGTGTATGGATGTATGGATGCTTTTGTACCTGTAAATAAAGGAAAAATAAATTTAAGAATTTTAAAATGCTAAAAAATTAAATAAAAAACAGGGAAAAAAAGAAATTCCTCCTCATTTTTAGACATCTCACGTATGTTTTAAATGTTTAGGTCATCTATAATCTGTAGATGATTATATTTGCTGTGATATATGAAATATTGTGCCCCAAATACCACAATTTATCATCTAAGATATTTCCTTTGCATATCCTCTTCACGGGGAAATCATATATTGCAAAATATATTTCCTAATTTGTCAGAAGAGGAATTATTCTTAATGACCTTAAGAGGCAAACTAAAAAATTCAAGAAAACAGGCCACGCATTTTGCTTCTGCAGCACGGTCTGTTCAGTGCTGGCCCACAATGGACCATCTTCTACAAAACATTTATTAGTAATGTTTTTCTGCTTTGAGGTTTATAGTAATAAATCATTGAGGTTTAGGAAAAATGTGTTATATTACTCCTCTCATGTAAATCAGGTTGGTGGCAGCGACAGACTATGTGTGTTTTCTTATGCTCATAACCTGCTTTGCTGATTCTCCTTGATCTTTATAAGTCAACCAGGAAGGTCATATTTGAAAGTATGAAGAAACATGGTCACATGGGGTAAATTTCATATAATATTGTGCGGATAAAAAAATACAACTTAAAAATTATTTTCTCTTGTATAGTAATCTTCCCTGACAGCTTTAGATTAAAATTGCAGATAGATTCTTGCAAAATAAGATGTTAAAATGATGTGTTCAAAATGGAATAAGCAGAGAGTCTGAATTAAAGATCTAAAGGCCCTGTCACACTGCCCAACGGATGCCAAACGGACACAACGGACGAGCAAAATGTTATCTGCTCTCAGAAGGGGCAAAACTTTGCATAACCGGAGCGGATAACACGGACGGGGGGAGGACGCAGGGCAGATGGAAAGCGGATGCGGAACGGAAGCCCTCATGCGGAACGGAAAAAGCCCCAGCGGCATGGGAGTGGATGGCACATCCGCAAGGCTTTCCGGGGGACCTTCAGAAAAGCGATGCGGAACGGATACAGCGGATGCACACAGCGGATGCAACAGCGAATGAACGGATGCAGAGCAGATGCCCAGCGGATGCAGAGCGGATGCCGAGCGGATTGCACAGTGGAAGCCTAGCGAGATGCCGAGCATTAATTGCACATGTGGGAGGATGCATTGTGTCAGCCCCGGATATAATGGAAGCAGCTCGGAAGCAGGTCACCATTCGAAGGAATGTGTCTGCTGTCCAGAGACAGATGGACTGCGCTTGCCTGTCCTACTGCTATGGTCGTGCCTGCCAGCCTTGCTGCCAGCCTTGCTGCCTGCCTTGCTGTCTGCCTGCCTGCCAGCCTTGCTGCCAGCCAGCCTGGTTGGGGTGCGCCTTCTGCTGCCAGCCTT
The DNA here is from genome assembly GCA_004320025.1 of Laticauda laticaudata. Lineage (NCBI taxonomy): Eukaryota > Metazoa > Chordata > Lepidosauria > Squamata > Elapidae > Laticauda > Laticauda laticaudata. The sequence goes on along the minus strand of BHFT01017560.1, from coordinate 5,752 downwards.
GGTTCATGCTGCCTGCCGCCTGGTGGTGCATGCTCTGCCTGCCAGCCTTCCTGCCAGCCTTGGTGCCTGCCCCCCTGCCACGCCTTCCTGCCAGCCTTGGTGCCAGCCTTCCTGACAGCCTTGTGCCTGCCTGCCTTTGCTGCCAGCCTGCCTGCCAGCCGCCTGCGCCTGGTGCTGCCTGCCTGCCAGCCTTGTAGCCTACGCCTCCTGCCAGCCTTCCTGCCAGCCTTGTGTGCCTGTGCCTGCCTGCCTGCCTGCCAGGCCTGCCTGCAAGCCTTGGGCCTGCCTGCCTGCCAGCCTTGGTACCTGCCTCCCTGCCAGCCTTCCTGCCAGCCTTGGTGCCTGCCTGCCTGGCCTGCCTGCCTGCCTGCCAGCCTTCCTGCCAGCCTTGTGCCGGCCTCCCTGCCAGCCTTCCTGCCAGCCTCTCTGCCAGCCAGCAACCCCACAACCATGCGGAAGCACAGCAAGCCTCAGCCATCTGCTGCCAGCCCTTGCAAGCAAGGACAGGGCTACCATCCCACCCCCTGACCCTCACTCTTGCTCTGCTGGGGCTTCTGCAGAACAGACTCGCTCTTCTGGGCTGGGGCTTCTGCTGCTTCTGCTTCTGGAGGAGCTGATGACAAGCACTCCAGCACCAGCCACCTCCACATCACTGCACCCTCACCCCCGAGACTGAAGCGACCAAGAGAGTACCAGGAACTCATTTTGTTGTCTTATAGCGTTGTTGTTAATAAAGTCTATTTTTGATTCACACACTTGCCTTCATTTCTTTTTTTTAATTAAAGTCTTGCTGGAAACTTTTAGAAATGTGGTTTAAGCCTTTGCATGCTTGGGATGGGTTAAGATAGCAGTGGAATGGGTTGAGATAGCTGTGGAATCTAGGATACCTTTGGATGGGTAATAGCTGTGGAATAGATAAGCCTCCAGTGCAAGCATAGTGGGACTGTATGGTCCACCCTCCCAGGTGCCACACCTATGGCCCTTTATTAATCATAAACAATGTAATCATTGATCCACACATGTCAACATAAACACAACTCTTTATTAAAATGCCCTGTTCATTGTTGGGTCCACTCAACATACATGGAACAATCTCATCAGTGTGATGAGACAAGCTCAAGGAAACATCCATTAAGCATCTATCATCCTGTCTTGCCACTCCACCGCTCCAGCTGGGGAGGCACCAGTGTTTCAGGAGGTTGCGCTGCTTTCTTCCTTCATGTGAGGCTCTGTTGGGGCCTTGCACATCCTCAGTGTCTATCAGTTTCGCCCTTGCTCCATTCCCCAGGCTCCATGTCCCCATATGCCTTTGTTGGAGGTCCACGAACCTGTTCTGCAAGACTGGGTAGCGGGTGCGCATGAGATTGTGCAGGATGCAGCAATTTCCACCGATGTTCTCACCATCCTGGGTCATGCTGCATGGTGGTGAGAAGTACCTGGAACCTGTGGCCAGGATGCCAAAGGCGTTCTCCACCACCCGTCTTGCCCTGGACAGCCTGGTAGTTGAAGATTCTCTCTTCACCGGGTGGGAAGTCTGGAAGTGTAGGGCTTCATGAGGTCTATTGTGAGGGAGAAGGCGTCATCCCCCATGATGAAGTAGGGCAAATCTTGTGTGTCGTTGGGCAGGGTTCTGGATCTGGGAAGCCCACGATAGGTTGCGTTCCAGCTCCTCCTTGAGGTGACTGGCGGTTGCTATACCTGGGCATCTGAAGATGAGCCGGTTTCCTGAAAGCATCGTTGTACATGAACTTGTAAGTCAGCATCGACCATGGCGAAGAGGATGATGCTGAAGAGAACCCTTGTAATGAAATAAGTGGACCCCGACTTGCGCTGGAGCTTTTGCAGGCCACGTGCTTCTAATCATATGGCTCCAACGGTATGGGGGAAGTGTCCACTTCTGATACCACTGCTCTGCAACTTTCTTCCATCCTTCTTCAGTGGAGGGGCACTGGAGGAGCTCCTCCTTGTATCCTCATGAAGTTCTGGAATATCCCGAGTGTCTTCACTCCTGAGCTCCACCCATCAGCTTGTTGTTACAGTCCGTCCTCTGCTCTTCTGGCCGAACCAATCTTCGAACCCAAGACGTTTCTTGGCCACCCTTTTTCTTCCGTAGTCGAGTTCACAGAGCCTGTAGATTGGCTTCGCACTGTTGCAGAAGGCATGGTGGCTGCAAAAGGACTGTGATTACGATCCACGGTGACATGACTGGATGCTTTGGAAGAGGAAGAGGCAGATGAAGGCTGCAAAGGTTCGCACCTCAGGGCTGCTGTTCTGAAAGTGAGATCCAGATGTGTTGCTCCCCCTTTTTATAGGAGTATAGTTTGTCCCTTGTGTATCCTCTAGGCATCCTCTAGGCATCCTCTAGGCATCCTCTAGGCATCCTGTAGACAGTCCTTAATATCCGAGATAGGTCTCCCTCTGCGAACATTTTTTCCGTTTAAACGCTTTGTTTCCGCTTGGCATCCATTCTGCATCTGTTCTGCATCCATTCTGCATCCGTTCTGCTTCCTCCCTGCGTCCGAGCGCATGGAGTTGTGCGGTATGCGCAGCGGATGCCCTAGCGGATATAGCGGATGAGTAACAGATGCAGAACGGCGTATGCGTAGCGGATGCAGAATGGACGCATTGGAACATTTTCTGCACAAAAGTTTTGAGCAGCTCAAAACTTTCTGAGCGGATGAAACGTCAATAAACGGATGCTGGACGGATAGAGAAGGAAGCAATACGGAGCAGTGAGTACATCGCGTTAACCAACAGATGGCAAGCTTTTTTGTCCGTTTTACATCCTCTTTGCATCCGTTGGTGCAGTGTGACAGGAGCTTAAAGAAAGAAAACATATTAGATACAAGGTTACCATGGAGTTAAAATACTGTTCAGGAGAATACTCCCTTGGCCTCATCTATTGTTGACCAACATTGGTGAGTGACATTGTGTGGATTGTCCTGACCCCTAAACATCCCCTGACTAGGGGGGACATGATAACAATATTCCAGTATTAGAGAGGCTATCACAAAGAATAAGTGATCAGTTTATTTACCAAAGCACCTGGTAGGCAGGACAAAAAACAGTGGATGGAAACTAATCAAGGAGAGATGCAACCTGGGATTAAGGAGAAACTTCCTAACAGTGAGGACAATTAACCAGTGAAACAGCTTGCCTTCAAAAATTGTGGGTGCTTCATCACTGGAGGTTTTAACAAGAGACTGGACAGTCGCTTATCTGAAAAGGTATACGGTCTCTTGCTTGAGCAGGGAGCTGGACTAGAAGACCTCCAAATTTCCTTTCAGCTCTATTCTAATTGATTGATTAAACCCCCTTAGCCCAATCTACCTGTGATCTGCTAATGTGTAGCTTCACTAGTTAATAGGTAAATCAGTCACCTTGCAAACCTACAGCCTAGTCTACTTTTTAGCTGTGCAATAGTGAACCTTTTCCCATACATGAGTCTCAGATGGGATGGGATCAGTGGTGGTATTCAAATAAAGTTACCACCGGTTCGGTGAGTAAAAGCGAGCTTTGCTGCGCTTTTGTGTGCACGTGTGCTCCAAACACACACTTTGAGCAGGTGCAGAGGTGTTTCTAACTTGCCTCCTGCAAGTCTGCACGATGGTTGTTGCTGCAGCAGCTGCCGCATGGTGCTATTCTGTGCTGCACAAAGCAGCTGTGCTTTGAATTCTGGCCATAAAAGTGAATGTGGGAGCCCGGGCAGGCAGGTGGGCCAACCACAGAGCAGCGAAGAGAACCGGTTTGGTCTCCACTGCTCATTGCCACTACCAGCTCTCCAGAACTGGGCAGAACTGGTAGAATACCACCACTGGATGGGATGGTCAAACTCATTGAGAATCAACAGTAGAGTACCTGCAGATTTGGGAGACCCAAACATATCTGTCTACCGACTAAGGTAAGCTAACAACTTTTGTTAGCTTATGACTTGACCTGCCTGTCTGAAAAAAACATTGTGTGTGATGAATGAGTGATGCTTCTTAGAGGCAGAGTGATGGAGGTAATCAGCTGGAGACCTTTTCTGCATCCTCTATCTTTCATAACTCATTTCAGTTCATGCTCTTAGGGAGCCAAAGCAGCTGTATGCACAGTCACACATTTCAACTGATGTTGTATGTGGCTAATTTCTGTCATTTTTTTTTATCCACCACTCTGTAATCATTCTGGATGCCCACACCTTCAAATCTGAGAAATCTGGGAATTTCTCATGATTCTCCCCATTGGGATTTATTAGAATTGTGGGCATCAAGAAGTCAGGATATAAGTTTGTACACTGGGAGATTGGCCATCTCAGAACTCAGCATATGCAATCACTCCACCAATCACCCTTAAAAATGTCATTGAAATTCCCCTTTCTGTCGAAAGAAGTGTTTACCAAGGTTGGAACAAAAGAGCAGATTTTTTGAGCACTAATTCTCAGTCACGTGTGTGGCAATTCCTCTTTCAAATCTTTTTGCTCAGATTAGGGAAGTGTAAGTTAAGGCCAACGAAGAGGTAAAAATAGATCTAAAGCTTAGAAGAACCTGAAAGAAAACTTGTGCTGAGAAGTTAGTATTTCATTTGTGTTTAACAGTGTTGACAGATGACCTCTTTTACTGGCTGATCACTTTTACTGACATATGGCAGCCAGGACATTTTAAAAGATTCTGAAAAATCTCCAGGGGGCACAAAATGTTTATTTGAGCTTCCAGGAAGCATATACTTTCTTCTCAACGAGCCTACATCAAAAATATATATTTCTCTATTGAAATCAATGGCCCAATGCATGGGAAGGTGGTTAAAAAAACCCAAATGCTGAAATTATCAGTTGGACTATATTTTAAGTGGAAGGTGGCCATTCAAAATTTGGTTCAGTATTTGAAATGATCAGATAAACTTGTCACAGATCAATAAATGAAATCTATATAATAAAACCATTTCAAATACTGAAGCATATTTGTGATATGATCTTCCACAAATGAGGCTTAAAAATAAATTGCATTAACTCATTACAAAAGTCCAACCAATGATATTTTGAAAGTGATATTCTATGCTTCGTAGTGCATTGTCATCTCTTACATGAGCCAGGAAAATATTCCTTCACAGTCTACAAGAGCATGGTAAAAAAAAAATCTATGAAGACTGGACATTTCTGAAACATTTTCTTTTTTATCTATTTTCAAATTTTTCATTACATTATTTGAATTTCTGGACTAGATGTAAGAATGACTAGAAGAATCTTGTATTGTTTTTAGTGGTTTAAATGTATCCTCTGCTTTTTTTCAGATCTGCAGTGTAAGTATGTCAAAAGTTGACTAAGATAATAAAGATAAATATATTAACATCTGGAAAATAAGCCACTCTGTAATGAAAAACCAGGAAAATGGGATTAACTCAAAATAATAACAATAAATAAAACCAGACATGCAGATGCAAGATGATTTTAACATCTCAAAAATACTTTTTTCTATTTCTGATTCACTGGCTAACTTCACTTAAAAATAAATATAGATCAACAGTGAGAAAGGAAGATGTACATATCCTATTAAAGGACGGAACTATTCTGTTTTGTATTGTTTTGTTTTCTGGAGTTTGTATTCCTCTCTAATCCAACTGGAATCTGTTGAAAAATATGTTTTCTTTTGAATTAATTTGGTTTATTTCTTTCTCACATGGTAATATAGTTGAAGGCTCCATTCAAAGTCTTCCTTGTAAAACATTATAAAGTTTACAATAAAACAAAACAAGCTGAACCTTAAGGCCCTGTCAC